>UESW01001777.1:252078-269710 GCA_900491605.1 Calamus simplicifolius | reverse complement strand
CAACGACAAGCGAGATTGGTGGGCCGTTTCTAAAATCGTCCACGTTCAACAATCGTATTAGAGGAGAGTTCATCAAGTCAATCAGCCGAGTGCCCTGCATTTCAAGAGGATGAGATGGAATGCATGCAATTGAGGACGACACAAGGGCTCCTGAAACATCACTTAGAGATCCAAGTGGTGATGTCCAAGAAATTGCGGATGCAAATGTTCGGTTTCCTTCCGATGATAATGAAACTGATTCGCAATCCGATACGGCATCGGATGTTGAACCAACATTTCACGAAACAAATGACAACGATTAAACATAAAGGTTTTTTAAAATTTAACTTTTTTTTATAAGTGTTAAATTTTACATAGTCAATCATTAATCGTAATTTAATTGTGTGAATCTTTAGTATTTTCAGTATGAGGGGCAGAGGTAGATCTACCGACGATAGATTGGGTGAGCAGAGACGTAGTTTGGATCCTCGACATCAGATCACATGAGCGTCGGAGATGGAGAGTTTGGATCTCCAGCAGAGGCGCAGCCTTCGATCTCTGCACCAGTATTACCATCCACCCGATCGGCACAGACCTCCGAGAGTTCTTCCGCCTTCGGCCGCACTTTACTTCGACTTGATGCTCAGGGGATGTAAGTATATACTAATTAAAATATTTGTTATGTTTTTAAGTCATTACTTATAAACTTGCATTTTTTTAACAGATTCATTGAGCAGCATCATGTCTCCAGCCACATCAGCGCCGTTTTTCAGAGGCGTGCAGATCCCAGTGGCTACGATTGGCGCCACGTATCGCCAGCCACGAGGGAGTTTTATTTTTCTGAGTTTCAGGTAAACTTATTAAATACAATTTATCAGTGATATATAATTCTTTAAAGTTAATAAATTCAGAAACTAACTGTTTATTTTAATGCAGAAAAAGTTTACGTGGGATCCTGCCACCCATGATGCCATTAGGGCAGCATGGGAGGCTCTGACGCGACGCCGATACTCCGACATGCTTCATCGTTGGAGGTCGTCGGGTCAGCGTCCTGCGCACGTGCCAGAGGGTATTTGGCACGAGTGGCAGCAGGCCTGGGAGTCCGATGGCTGGCGCAGGAGGTCCGCATCAGCCAGCACGAACCGCCGATCTGAGAAGGGCGGTCTGGCACGGGTCTCTCCTGTCATACATCGGGCTCCATTTCGATTCAGGAGCACAGACGGCGTATGGTAAGAAAACAAATATATTTTAATTACTATTTTAGTTCTTTACAAATATTTTTATTAATATCATTTTTTTTATTGTTATAGACTGAGCAGGAGGGCGGAGATCCTGGTGAGTTTCGTCTATTCAGGGCGACACACACCAGGAGGGACGGCTCCTGGGTCGATACGCGATCACGGGAGGTTGCGGTAAGAAATTAGATTTATGTAGTATCTGTTTAATTTTTAAAATTTTATTTCTAGAAATTTATTAACTCATTTATTATTGATTTCATAATTTCAAGGCACGAGTCGACGAGCTTCGATCCCAGGCATCACAGGTCGACTCTACTGATGGGGAGACGCCCGTCGAACTCTCAGCAGATGAGAGTCGACGTGTGTTTTTGGAGGCTGTTGGTGCCCAGCCACGAGACCGCAGGGTCTATGGTATGGGCACTAGAGCTTCTACATTTTTCCCCATCAGGCCTCCAGCTCGCGAGTTCCTGCTGATCTTCCTCCCGAGCGTTTAGAGGAGCTTCGCAGATCTATTGCAGAGGAGCTTCGCCAGGATTACGAGCAGGATTTTGAGGATCGTATGCGAGGCCGGGATCAGGAGGTTGCTGACATGCGAGATGAGATGCACTATTTGCGGGATATGGTTAGACGCTTGTCGCAGAGTCTTCAGCCTCCACAGCCTCCACAGCCTTCACGTGATCATTCAGATTCTTGATGTATTTTTTTTTTTTATGTTGTAAAAACTTTTAAATTTTAATATATAAATTATTTTTTGAAATTTATTATTGTTTGGATTGAGTGAAAAATGTTTGTATCAATATTTAGATTTAACGAAATTTTATTAATCGTTTTAATTTTAATCATTTAAATATTTTTTAAAAAAAAATTTCGACGCTCTGCGACGCATAAAAATGCGTCGCAATATTTAAAATTAATTTTTTTAAAAAATTTATTAATAAATATTGCGACGCATCAAATTGCGTCGCAATATTTAAAATTAATTTTTAAAAATACAAATTTTAATAAATATTGCGACGCATCAAATTGCGTCGCAATAATAAAATTAATTTTTAAAAAAAAAATTATTATTAAATATTGCGACGCATTAATTGGGTCGCAATATTTAATAATAATTTTTCTATTTTAAAATTTAATTTTAAATATTGCGACGCAATTTTATGCGTCGCAATATTTATTAATAAATTTTGCTTAAAATTAATTATTAAATATTGCGACGCAATAAATTGTGTCGCAATATTTAATAATTAATTTTTTTAAAATTTAATTTTTATTATTGCGACGCAATTTTATGCGTCGCAGAGCGTCGCAATTGCGTCGCAATATTGCGACGCAATTGCGACAAAAGAGTATTGCGACGGGGAGTTGAGCGACGCCATCATTGCGTCGCTATTGCGTCGCTAAACATGGTATAGCGACGCAATAGCGACGCATTTTGGCGTCGCAATTTTAAATTTCTTGTAGTGTGAATGATTTTTGATTTCTCCCCTTTTTCTTTTTGTTTTCACTATTTTTCCGTTCTTCTTTTTCAAACGATTCAATCCTATTTTATAGGCGTTTCAATCCATGAGTAGGTAAAAAATAGCCGTTGGAGTTGTCCTTGGATGTACTTACCAGAAGAAAATATATCTGTTAGATATTAGGTAAGAAAAATATATCCGTTGAAAACTTGAAAAAACTGTTTCTGACGTGGAGGTGTCGACTCCAGGTCTTCAGGTGTCGGCTCCAAATCGGGATCCTAAAAATAGTAATAAACGGTTCGTCAAGGTGTCAGCTCCAAGATTTTGAAGTCGGCTCGGCGAGATCTGGAGTCGGCTCCAACTTTCTGAAGGTGTCGGCTCCACCAGTGTCCGAAAATATCACTCTCTGTAACTGGTCTGGAGTCGGCTCAACACTCTGCAGGTGTCGACTCCAACTTTCATATGTCGGCTCCAGAAATTTAGGTGTCGGCTCCGAAGCATGTTGAAAATCAACACTATTCTGATACTCTCTAGAGTTGGCTCCGAGGATTTAGGGTGTCGGCTCCAAGTTCTGAACTTACATAGATTCCATTTAAATTCAACTTGAAACTGATTTTCTAAGTAGCATATAGATGAATAACTAATCTTAATTTCTGAAACACTTATCAAATTTATTAGAAACATAAGAAATATACTCATGGCTTTTGTTAATAATCAAAATCAATAATTGGGTCAACAATCTCCCCCTTTTTTATGATGATAAAAATATTGAGTATATGCGTGATTAATCAGTGAAAGTTTCAAAACAAAGAAGAGTTCTCATAGTTAAGCTCCGCCTGAATGAGGTAGCTCCCTCTATGATACTCAAATTAACATCTTTTCATTTTATCATTAAAATTCATATAATTAAGCTACAATTAAGCTCATTCAATGCTTGATACCAATTGATTAAATTCATTCATATATATATATATATATATATATATATATATATAATTATCTTCTCTCCCTTTTATGCAAATACAACTTCTCCCCCTTTTTTGTAATCAACAAAAAGGTTAAGAAGATATAGATTAAGATCAATGCATTAAACATTAAGTGAATCAACATTCAATTCAAGTCACTCAATATCAAGGTTCAAAGATAGTAAATATTCATTAAAAGTATCAAAACATTACATGATAATTGAACTACAACAAAATGTTACTTCAATCAAAACATATTCAACTAAACATCAACTTCTAATTACATCAAACATCAAAACTAAGTATCAACTTCTAATTACATCAAAACATAAAAACTAAAATTCTAAAGACCAAATCTAAGAAGCCTTTGCAATTCTTCTAAAATCTTTCACATTCCTTCCTTTTGAACATTCATGAAGTCTTTTAGTCTGTCATCAATGAAAGTAGATGCAGTAATAATTTATCTTGAAGCTCTGCATTGCATTTTAAATAAATATATAAGTCTCCTCCTATATCTTTGATCTTTTCAAAAATAAGCTTTAAGTCTAACTTCAAAGCCTCTGAAGAAGTTTCAAAAGATGAATCAAATCTTGTAACCTTGTCTTTTATAGAGTAGAGGATCTCCTTTATATTCAAAAATTTAGCATCAATCTCAGCTTTTATCTTATCTTCATGACTAGCTAAAAGATTTTTAAGCTGCTCTAACTGAATATCAGAAAAACCAGAAGAACTGTAAGAGGGTGCAAAATTAGGTATAATTGTAGGTGCAGGAGCTGGAGTCGCCGGGGGTGCCTCCTGGGGTACTGAACAACTCGGTGTAGGTGAGTAATGCCTGTCTGAGGGTCCTACCTCGGAAGGTCCATGGACCACAGAGTCAACTCCAGTAGCTCTCAACTCATCCTGTCCTTTCCTTAACCAAATGTCATTTACTTTTTTAAAACCATCCGGTGCAAAGTAGCAGAACTGTAATAGTCAGTGTGCCGAAGTCTCTTCAGGGGCTTCATTTTCCAGAATGCTAACTCCTTGGCTTCGAAATACTCTAGTCAAAACCATGCCATAAGGAAGTGTAGCTCTCTTCCTGCTGCCAGCCTCTGCCATGTATCCAATAATCATTCCTGGTAGATTAAGAGGCTGCCCCGTGATCACACTGTCCATAACTACAATGTCTTCCTCGAGACATACTCAAAATGTCCAGTTTTAGGAAACAAGATCCGGCTACAAATATTGTGAAGCAATTTAAGCTCCAGGGGTAGCTGATTGGCACTCACTTCCTCAAAACCAGTCATCTCCCTGCCAAGTAATCTTGAAAGTGCTACACCTCTCTCACTGTGTGCACTTGCTATCAAACCAATAGCAGGGATTTCCAATAAATTTCCTAAAATTTGACTGTCAAATGAATTCGGGTGCCTCTGACTGAGCTAACAAGCCCACCATCTCCTCTAGACAAATTGTTGTAAAATTCCTTTACTAGACTTGGGTAGGTTGGAATATCTAATGAGCAAATACGTTCCCAACCTGTTTCCTTTAACTTCTTCCTAATGAAAAACCCTCTGAATCAAAAAAGTTGAAATCCACTTTCCTATCAGTTGTAATGATCTTTCCTGCTAATAAATCAACTTGAGAGGATGAGAGAGGGATTCACACTTTGGGTTGAGGAAGAGGAGGTTGAAGACGAACTGGGCGACGGTTGGCGAGCCGGACGCCTTGCAGTCCTTCTCCCGATTGTAATGGGTGCTCCAAAGGATGATCCACGATGCTTTGGTGCCATTGGAAGCAAGGGGATGGTAGATTTGAAGGATTTTGAGGTTTGAGTGAAGTGGGGAAGGATTTGGAGATGATTTAAGGATTTTAGAAAACGAGTTGTGTCGACTCTGCCCTAAAATAGTCAATTGGGTCCACCATGTGTCGACTCCCACAAAGCGAGGTATCGATTCCAACTCGCTAAAACAATCAGCGCTCGAAATGGAGTCGGCTCTGCAAAGCCAGGTGTTGGCTCTCAGAAACATAGACAGAGCAACACAAACAGGTATCGACTCCACCAACTATGGTGTCGACTCTAAGAAAGTTTCAGTGAAAAATTGAAGGTTTCAAATGATCGGAAACTTATCAAAAAGGTTATCAAAATTTGAATAGACCAAGGGATTCATGTTTCTAGATAAGTTTTCCTTAGAATCATGAGAAATTTTTTAAGAAAAGTGATTGAAATCTAGATAATTGATCCTTAGAGGTTTAGACTATTCTAAAAGATTACAAATTCCTAATTCACCTCTAAGATAGCAAAATCTTTCTTCACTAAGGGGTTTTGTAAATATGTCAGCTAAGTCAAACATAATCAAGACAAATGTCACCATTAGCTACATGTTCTCTAATAAAGTGATATCTAATTTCAATATGTTTAGTTCTTGAATGTTGTATAGGATTTTTAGTTAAATTGATTGCACTGTATTATCACATCTAATAGGAGTTTTATCAAGTGTTATGCCATAATCTTCAAGTTGTCTCTTAATCCAAAGGATTTGAGCACAGCAACTTCCAGCTGCAACATATTCTGCTTCAGCAGTAGATAATGCAACCGAATTTTGCTTTTTGCTAAACCAGAGATTAAGTTACTTCCTAAAAATTGACATGCACCACTTGTACTTTTTCTATCTAGTTTACATCCAGCATAGTCAGAATCAGAATATGCAATTAAATTCAGTGTTGAGTCTCTAGAATACCATAATCCTACATTTTTAGTTCCACTTAGATATCTTAGTATTCTTTTTACAGCAATTAAATGAGATTCTTTAGGTTCAGATTGAAATCTAGCACATAAGCAAACAGCAAACATGATATCAGGTCTACTTGCAGTTAAGTAAAGTAAAGATCCGATCATACCTCTATAATGCTTTTGATCAACTTTCTTACCATCTTCATCTTTATCCAATTGCATGAAGGACTCATAGGTGTTCCAAGAGGTTTGATTGATTCCATTCCAAACTTTTTGAGAATTTTTTTGTGTACTTTGTTTGGTTGATGAAAATCCCTCTCTTCTTTGTTTGATTTGTAGTCCTAGGAAGAAGTTGAGTTCTCCCATCATGCTCATCTCGAATTCACCCTGCATTAACTTAGCAAATTCTTGACACAAAAGATTGTTAGTAGCACCAAATACAATATCATCTACATATATTTGTACTACTAATAAATCTTTATCTTTTCTTTTCAAAAATAAGGTTTTATCAACATTTCCTCTAGAAAAATTATTTTCAATTAGAAATTTGCTTAACCTATTATACCAAGCTCTAGGTGCTTGTTTTAAACCATAAAGTGCTTTGTGTAATTTAAAAACATGATTTGAAAATTCATGATCTTCAAAACCTAGGTGGTTGTTCTACAAAACTTCCTCATTTATAAAACCATTTAAAAATGCACTTTTAACATCCATTTGAAATAAATTGATATTCATATGACATGCAAATGCAAGTAATATCTAATTGCTTCTAATCTAGCTACAGGTGCAAAAGTTTCATCAAAATCAATTCCTTCTTCTTGATTATATCCTTTTGCAACTAATCTAGCTTTATTTCTAATTACTATGCCATTTTTATCTAATTTATTTCTAAATACCCATTTAGATCCTATAACTGAGTGACCTTTAGGTCTATCAACTAAGGACCATACATTATTCCTAGTAAATTGATTTAATTCTTCTTGCATAGCTAGCATCCAATTACTATCTTTTTTAGCTTCTTCAATAGTTTTAGGTTCAATTTGAGATACAAATGCAAGATGATTATTGATATTTCTCATAGATGATCTAGTTCTTACTCCTTGAGATGGATCACCTATAATCAATTCCTTTGGATGACCATAGGCATATCTCCAATCTCTAGGAAGATCTACCTCATTATGATTAGTATCAAAACATCAACTCTAGGTGAATCATCATCTTTAGCTTCTTGTTCATGGTATGAAGATACATCTATATTTAATTTTTAATATCTCTCTCTAGCAAATTTGTATCTTCCTCATCATCAATCTTTTCAGAACTTGATGCTAAAGATTCATCAAAAACTACATGAATAGATTCTTCTACAATTAAGTTTTTCTTGTTAAATACTCTATAGGCTTTACTAGTTGTTGAATATCCTAAAAACATGCCTTCATCAGATTTTGCATCAAATTTTTCAAGATTATCTTTACCATTATTATGAATGAAACATTTACAACCAAATGCATGAAAGTAACTAATATTAGGTTTCCTATCATGCCATAGTTCATAAGAGTTTTCTTAAGGATTGGCCTAATTAAAGCTCTATTAAGGATGTAACATGCCGTGTTTATGGCTTCCGCCCAGAAGTACTTTGGGAGTTGGCTTTCACATAGCATGGTACGGGCCATGTCTTCTAAGTGTTCTATTCTTTCTTTCTACGACTCCATTTTGTTGCGGTGTTCTAGGTGCAGAAAAATTATGATGAATGCCATGTTCATGCAGAAATTTTCAAATAAATGATTTTCAAATTCTGTTCCATGATCACTTCTAAGAGACACTATGGTGTTGTTTTTCTCATTAGTGACTTTCTTGAAGAATTTCATGAATGTGGAAAGTCTCATCCTTATGAGCTAAAAACAATACCCAAGTGAATCTAGAATAATCATCTACTATCACAAGACCATATTTCTTTCCTCCTAGACTAGTGGTTCTAGTAGGTCCAAAAAGATCCATGTGAAGTAGCTCTAGTGGCCTAGAAGTGGAAACAATATTTTTAGATTTGAAAGAGTTTCTAGTTTGTTTTCAAATTGACATGCATCACAAATTCTATTATTTTCAAAATCTAGTTTTGGAAGTCCTTTAACTAAATCCATTCTAATTAATTTTGAAATTAGGTGTGTGCTTGCATGACCTAATCTACGATGCCATAGCCATCCAATCTCATTCACATTAGCATTATCAGCAACTAAGCAATGATTACTAGTAGACAATTGTCTAAATCAATTAAGTATACATTGCCATTTCTATTACCAACAAATATAATGCTATTGTCAATGGGATTAGAAACAGTGCAAATGGAAGCTTCAAATGAAACTTTGAAACCTTTATCACACAATTGGCTAATGCTAATTAAATTATGCTTTAAACCATCAACATATAAAACATTTCAATAAAAGTGGATGGAGTTATTTGAATTTTACCAAGGCCCATAATTTGACCTTTACCATTGTCTCCAAATGTAACAACTCCTCCTCTTTTATCTTCAAGGGTGATGAATTGCTCCTTGTCACCCGTCATGTGCCTTGAGCAGCCGCTATCAAGATACCACTTTCATTTTGATCTTTTGGCCGCAAGACACTCCTGCAAGATGATCAAATCTTATGTTTAGGTACCCAAGCTTTCTTGGGTCCTTCATGGTTAGTAGCAATAAAGATTGTTCCTTTCGGAACCCATATTTTCTTCCTTTAACACTTAAATTCTTATTAATTTTTCTATAATTGCATTCATAAGCTTTATGTCCTTTCTTGTTACAGCAATAACATGAAACATCATTTTTATCTTGTTTTTTATAAAGAAATTTTTAACAAACTTTTGTTTCTTGTTAGGCCCTATAACCTAATCCAGCTTTATCAATACAGCTCTTTGATTACTTAATAGCAAATTAAGTTTTTCAGAACTATATGTAAATTTATCAACTATAATTTTATTTTATCAACTTCTTTCTTTAAGCTAAGGTTTTCACTTGATATCAATTCTTTTTCTTTTATCAAATTTTTATTTTTAGATTTCAGTTCTTCAACTTCATGAGTTAGTTTATCCTTTTCTTTGACAAGATTGAAATTATCATTTTCAAAGATTTGTTTTTCTTTTTCAAACTTTAAAATCACTAACTAATTTGTTAAATGCATCAAACAATTCATCAAAGGTAAAGTCATGAGTTTCGAACTTACCTCATCGTCATTTGCCATGAAGCAAATGTTTGCAACTTCCTTTTGTTCTTCCTCGGAAGAGGATTCTTCACTCACTCCATGTTGCAACATATGCTTCTTCTTCTTCTTATACCCCTTTTTCAATTGAGGACATTCATATCTAAATGTCTCGGCTTCTTACATTCATAGCAATCAAGGGTTCTTTTTCTTTTTCTTTCTCCTTCTCTTTTTCCCTTTCACCTTCCATCTTAATTCCAGATTTCTTTCTATGGAAGGGTCTCCTTCTTTGCATGAATTTCTTAAACTTTCTAGCAAGGAGAGCTATCTCATCATCATCTTCTTCACTCACTGCTGCTTTCCTCAATTTCTGCAGCCTTAAGAGCAATAGTTCTCTTTTTCTTGACATCTTTCTCTATATGCTGCTTCATTGTTAATTCATTGGTCATCAAAGATCCAAGTAGCTCCTCCAAAGGTAAGACATTGAGGTCCTTGGCTTCTTGGATGCAATCACCTTGCTTCCCATGACCTTGGAAGAGACCTAAGAATTTTACGAACCAACTCAGAATTAGTATAGGTCTTGCCAAGACTCTTTAAACCATTTACAATATTAGTAAATCTAGTGTACATGCATGTAATAGTTTCATTTTGCTCCATGCTAAACAATTCATATTTGTGCACTAAGATATTAATTTTAGATTCTTTAACTTGATTTGTACCCTCATGGGTAACCTCTAACCTATCCCATATTTCTTTTGCGAAATTACATGTAGAAATACGATTAAATTCATTTGCATCTAAGGAACAATACAAAACATTCATGGCTTTAGCATTAAGCTGAGCCATTTTCCTATCATTATCATTCCAATCCCTTTCGGGCTTAGGAACAATAGGACATCAACTATGTATGTGGGTGTGCTAGGTCCATTAATTATGACACTCCACAATTCATAATCTAAAGCTTGAATGAATATCCTCATTCTTTCTTTCCAATATGAATAGTTGGTGCCACTGAACAAAGGTGGCCTATTAGTGATTGACCTTCTAAAAAGGATGATCCAACTTGAGCTGCCATTTGGATCTTTGACTCTTGATTGTGTAATCAAGCCAAAATGAGCACAAGCTCTGATACCAATTGTTACTCGATCATGGGTACCTCCCATGTCACCTAACAAATGTACCTATCAGACTAGCTGGCTACCGTCTCGATCTAATGGATGGAGAGTCTGGCTTTGGTTACACGGTCACCAGCGAGAATTGATGCTCACCTCCGTGCAGGTCAACTAGCTCTAATACCAATTGTTGGCCCAGATAGCAACCCAAAAGAGGGGGTGAATTGGGTTCTTTAAAAATTTAACACTTTAAAACTATATGCTTTGATATGAAAGTACTTGAGTGCAATATATAAATAGAAAGCAAAATAAATGAGATAGAGAGAGAGACAAAGCACGGCAAACATAAAGATTTTATAGTGGTTCGGTGTATCCAACACCTACGTCCACTCCCAAGTAGCACTTGGGTCCACACTATAATCCACTTGATTACAGTCGAGTTATTTTGCAAGCTCACAACTCAAACTTGTTGTTTTCCCGAGGTCACAATGAACCCAGCTGATTTTTCCGGCTTACCAGCATGAAACCCAACGTAAGCTACACTTAGCTTACCCCGAGGTTAACAACCTCAACTAATTCAATCCCCTGATTGAATTAGTCAAACAATAAATTAATTAGGAGTTTACAACAATAACAGCTCCTTAATTGAGCAAATAACAATGTAAGTAATTGGGAATAGAAAAGCCTGATTTCTGAAGCAATGTAGGGCTTGAGCTTTTCTTCTTTTCTTCTCTTCTCCTTCTCTTTTGAATTGAATGAGATTAGAGCATTTGAAGAGATTTTGGTGAAGAAACAGTTGAAGGTTTAGGGCTTTTCTCCTTCTTCTTCAAAACTTGAGAAATCCTTTGAAAATAGCTCTTTTGGCTCTTTTGGATTCCTCTTCTAGCTCTCAATAGTGAATAGGCTTTGGCTCAAAAATTTCTTGAAGAAGGATTTTTGATTTCTCCCCTTTTTCTTTTCCTTTTCTCTGTTTTTCATTCTTTTTCAAACGATTCAATCCTATTTTATAGGCGTTTCAATCCATGAGTAGGTAAAAAATAGCCGTTGGAGTTATCCTTGGATGTACCTTACCAGAAGAAAATATATCCGTTAGAGATTAGGTAAGAAAAATATATCCGTTGAAAACTTGAAAAAACCATTTCTGACGTGGAGGTGTCGACTCCAGGTCTTCAGGTGTCAGCTCCAAATCGGGATCCTAAAATAGTAATAAACGGTCCGTCAAGGTGTCGGCTCCAAGATTTTGAAGTGTCGGCTCGGCGAGATCTGGAGTCGGCTCCAACTTTTGAAGGTGTCGGCTCCACCAGTGTCTGAAAACATCACTCTCTGTAACTGGTCTGGAGTCGGCTCCACACTCTGCAGGTGTCAACTCCAACTTTCATGTGTCGGCTCCAGAAATTTAGGTGTCGGCTTCAAAGCGTGCCAAAAATCAACACTGTTCTGATACTCTCTGGAGTCGCTCCGTGGATTTAGGGTGTCGGCTCCAAGTTCTGAACTTACATAGATTCCATTTAAATTCAACTTGAACTGATTTTCTAAGTAGCATATAGATGAATAAGCAATCTTAATTCCTGAAACACTTATCAAATTTATTAGAAACATAAGAAATATACTCATGGCTTTTGTTAATCATCAAAATCAATAATTGGGTCAACACCAACAATCTCCTACTTGCCCTAAAGCAAATGCGACATGTCTCTAAGTACTATCCCATCAAGATGTAGCTCAAAACCTCGAGCCGGTAATGTCTTAGTAAACGGATCAGCTATATTGATCGCAAATATGATCTTCTCAACTGAAACATCTCCTCTACTGACAATCTCTCTCACAAGGTGAAATTTTCTCTCTATATGCTTTCCTTTATGGTGGTTTCTGGGTTCCTTGGCATTGGCTACTATGCCACTGTTGTCACAGTAGAGTCTAACTGGTTCATGCATATCTGGAACAACTTCTAGATCTTTTAAGAATTCTCGAAGCCAGAGATTGCCTCCTTAGCTGCTTCACAAGCTGCTACATATTCAGCCTCCATGGTTGAGTTAGCAATGCAGGTTTGCTTGACGCTTCTCCATATAATGGCTCCTCCTTCCAAAGTGAACACCGCTCCAGAAGTAGACTTTTTAGAGTCTCTATTTAATTGAAAATTAGAATCTGTATATCCAATAGGAATCAAATCCCTACTGGAATATACCAGTATATAGTTTCTCGTACACCTCAGATATTTCAGAATATGTTTGACTGCAACCCAGTGATCCAATCCTGGGTTGACTGGTATCGGCTAACCACTCCCACTACAAAGCAGATGTTGGGTCTTGTACACAACATTGCATACATCAAACTACCAACTACCGAAGCATAGGGAATCCGTCTCATATCTTCCTCCTCTTGCGATGTTTTAGGACACTGCTCTTTAGAAAGATGAACTCCATGTCGAGTAGGTAAATTACCTTTCTTAGAGTTTTGCATTGCAAATCTGACAAGCACCTTGTCAATATACGATGCCTGAGACAACGCCAAAAGCCTGTTCTTGCGATCCCGTATAATTTGGATGCCAAGAATGTAGCTTGCTTCTCCCAAATCCTTCATTTGGAATTGGCTGGCTAGTCAGTTCTTTATTTTGGACAGAGATCCTACATCATTCCCAATGAGTAAAATGGCATCCTCATAAAGAACTAAGAAGACCACTTTATTTCCTTCCTTTTGCTTATAGACACAAGGTTCACCTAAATTTTGTTCAAAACCACAAGATTTTATGGCTGCATTAAATCTGATATTCCAAGATCAAGAAGCTTGCTTAAGCCCATAAATGGATCTTTGCAATTTACAGACTTTCTGCCCTTGGCCTTTAACCACAAAACCATTTGGTTGGACCATATGAATAGTCTATTCAAGATGACCGTTCAAAAATGCCGTCTTGACATCCATTTGTCATATTTTATAATCATAATGAGCAGTAATGGATAAGAGAATCTGAATGGATTTTAGCATGGCTACTGGCGAAAAAGTATCCTCATAGTCTACTCCTTCCTTTTGGGTAAAACCCTTTGCCACTAACCAAGCCTTAAAAGTCTCTACTTTTCCATCGGCTCCTCTTTTTCTCTTATAGATCCATTTGCATCCAATAGGCCTTACGCCTTCTGGTAGATCTACAAGCTTCCAGATTGAATTAGAATACATTGATTCCATTTCGAGTTTCATGGCTTCCTGCCATCTCTCTTGATCAACATCCTCCATTGCCATCTTGTATGTCAATGGATTATCATCATTGCCATCGATGACTGCAACTTGTGCTTCTCCATCCTGACCATAGCAGATGGGTAATCTATTTCCCTCCCACTACATCGTGGTGGTGGTGTATTTGATCATGAGTAGTGGTCTCAACTTTTTATCATTCAATAACTTTTATTGGTGTGGGGCTGATCTCATCAGCTAGCAACTCTTCCAGAACTACTTTACTTTTAGGTTTGAATTATGTCATATAATTGTACTCGAGAAACGTTGCATTTGTCGATACAAAAACTTTGTTATCTTGAGCATTATAAAACAGTCCTCCTCTCATTCCATTAGGGTACCCAACAAACATGCATACTTCTGAACGAGGTTTCAACTTCCCAGTCTTTCCCTTCAGCACATGGGCTGGACATCCCCATATGCGGATGTGTCTCAAATTAGGCTTGCGACCATTCCATAACTCTAAGGAATCTTAGTGATTGACTTAGATGGAACTAAGTTTAGAATGTATACAACTGTTTGTAATGCATATCCCCAAAATGAGTTAGGCAAGAAGAATAGCTTAACATTGATCTTATCATATCAAGCAAAGTGTGATTCCTTCTTTCAGCTACACCATTTTGTTGTGGTGTCGCAGGTGTCGTGAGCTGTGATAATATTCCATTCTCAATCAAGTGGTCCTGAAATTCATAATCCAAGTACTCTCCTCCTTGATCAGATCGAAGAGTTTTGATTGATTTACTGAGTTGTTTTTCTACTTCAGCATGGAATTATTTGAACTTTTCAAAGGCCTCGGATTTTCTTTGCATCAGATATGCATATCTATATATAGAATAATCATCAATGAATGTGATGAAATATTTATAGCCCCCTCTAGCTTTGATATTCAAAGGCCCACATACATCAGTATGTATGATCTCTAAAGGTGCTTTTGCTCTTTCACCTTTTGCTGAAAAAGGTCTTTTGGTCATTTTGCCTTCTAGACAGGATTCACAAACTGGTAGAGTGCCAACCCTTAGCTCTCTTAGAGGACCATATTTCACTAGTCTTTCTATTCTATCTATATTAATAAGATCAAGCTTCAAATGCCATAAATACGTGTCATTGTCATTATTGGCAACTTTTCTTCTTTTAGGAGTTGGTTCAACGACTTTAAACATTTCGGTTTGAAGCAAGTTGTTGGAATTTGGATTAATAAAATATAAACCATTTTCAACATACCCAGAACAAATATTTATTCCATTCTTATAAATTGAAATAGAGTCAACACTAAAAGAAACAGAAATAAATTGTTCATGCAACTTTGACACCGAAATCAAATTCCGTTTGAAATCTGAAATATAATAAACATTGTCCAAAAGAAAATATTTGTTATCAGCAAACGATAGTCGAACTATCCCTACTGTTGTCGCTGACACCTTTTCTCCATTGCCTACTCTTATTGTGAAATCTCCCACTTGAAGATCCCGAGCAGACTCAAGCATCTGCAAAGAAACACAGACATAGTTAGATGCTCCTGAATCAATAATCCAGCTTAAGAAATCATTCTCAACTAAGCATATTTCCATGACTAGTAAATCTAATTTACCTTATTTCTTTTTCTGTTTCAGCTCATCAAGGTACTTTTTACAGTTCCTTTTCCAATGGCCATCTTGATGACAGTGGAAACACTTTCCTTTAGATTTAGACTGAGCAGCAGCCTTTCCTTTCTTCTTCTGGATCTTCTTCTTGTTATCCTTTTTCTTTCCCACATAATTATTCTTCTTTTTCTTTGAAGAAGAAGGCTTTGCCTCAGCTGCGTTGGCTTCAGCAACAATTGCCTTACCACTCTTATCATTTATAAGAGTCTCATATATTTGCAGCTCATTCAGAAGTTTAGTCAGATTACACTTTTTATGATTCATAATGTAATTAGTCATGAATTGGAGAAAAGCGGGAGATAGTGTTTCCAAAATCATGCCAACCTGAGTCTTTTCATCAATTTTAGCTCCATTGATCTCAGCCTCATTGAAATGATTGACCATTTTGAGGATGTGCTCACGAACAGAAGAACCATTCTCTATTTTGCCATTCATAATGGCTTTTACAGCTTCGTATCGAGCCTGATCAGATGGGTGTCCAAACATCTGCTGCAGAGATTCCATAATCTCTCTTGCAGTTTCAAAGGCCTCGTGCTTAGTTCTAAGCACCTCATTCATTGCTGCTAACAAGTAGCAGCAAGCTTTGTTGTTTGCAACAATCCAACGGTTGTACTCTTCAGTAGCAACCTTGGAGGCATTGGTTGGAGGCACTGGAGGACAATCCTCCTTAAGGACATAGTGGTAGTTTTCATTAATGAGAAGGATATTCATGTTGCTTTTCCATTTAACAAAATTTTCACCAGTTAATACTTGAGAGGCGAGAAGTGAGAAAATCGGGTTTGACATATTTGCTGAAAAATAAGAAAAATTTTAATAAATAATTACATAAATATCATTACATAATTTAAGGCAAAGTAAATAAGATGCATAAAAGCACATGTTAAAATACACAAAAACATGTTTATTTTAAAGGCCTAAGGAATTTTAATCTCCATAACTAAGTATCGTCGTAGGGTAAGTCAAATAGTTGCTAATTAAAATGAGATCTTCTCAATTAATAAGCATCTCCCAAATATCTCATATTTCTAATGCTCATTAATTTTCTTAATTTTGGTCAAGAAAGTAATTAACTAATTTAATTATTTCTTCATGAGTGTGACCCATCGTATCAGACCTTTTGAGACTTAATTTAGAAATTGCCGCCATAGGGTAGGTCAATTCTAAAATATGTCTTAAAAGTCCTATCGCATGAAAGACAACCTTGGTATTGCCATTAGTAGACACCCTCCGTAGGGAGGACGAAATCAAAGCGTCACGAGGCACTACTAATAACTCACGATGTTATACTAACGATGGAGACCAAGGGTTTATATTATCATATTACCCCTTCCACTCATTATCTTGCAAAAGTGTATTTTATTTATAAAACAACTTTTGTTTCACAAACTCTTAGTTAATTTAAACAATTTAAATCACTAAGATTGTATAATGTTAAACACTTTAAAATTATAAAATAAGCTAAATGTGATAATTTAAATATAACATTTAAATTTAAAACATCACATTTGACACATTAAATTTGCAAATCCAATTGCTCAATTAATTTACAAATTTAATCTCATTAAATTTATTGCAGAGTGCATTAAATATAATTTACTAAAACCTTTTTAGTAAAAAATAATAATGCACATAGATGGTGACATATAATAAACAGACATAACAAAACATTCCATAAAAAAATGAAACAAAAAACATCTCATACGTGAAGAGTAAATGTAATTATCAACATAATAAAAACATTAATATGAAGCAAAACGAACGTGGCTCTTCACGTCTTTTGAAATGGATAGTAAGGCTCATCGAATTCTTGTGAAACTGCTTTTCGAATCACTAGGAAATGGTGAGGCTCTTCGAATTCCTAAGAAATGGTGAGGCTAGCATTCCCCACTCAAAATCTCCTATCGGACAGCCTTTAAAAAATTCTCAATAAAACAAAACATGACTTTTTAATAAGTATAAAAAATTCTAATTAAGAACTTTTCTCAAAACCATAAAGAACCTTTCTTCATCAATATAAAAGGAATCCTATATTCAATTGATCTAATCAAAAGAAAGTTACATAGCTTATTCCATGTAATCGAAAAAAATAATGCCAATCCATTCACACATACATTCATC
>UESW01001777.1:174012-251978 GCA_900491605.1 Calamus simplicifolius | reverse complement strand
ATTAATTTGCAAAAAAAACTCTATTATTAAATATTATAATATATTATATTGTTATAATTATATATTTAGATAATTATAATTAATATAATGTTGTATATATATTTTTACTTATATATTACATTATCTTATCATCATTATCATTATTATATAATGTAATATTATATCACTATTAATATTAGTATCATATTAATAATGATAATTCTCATATTACTATATTAATATTAATATTCATTCACTAAGACAGGTTGCACACATCGAAACAAAGAAATCAAAATCAAATCATCCTCAAAAGTTCTCAGAAAAGCATTTGCCTATAACAAGAAATTCATTCCCAGTCCATTCCTAACAACCAAACATGCCCTTGGTGCTTCTTATCAAGAGCACGTAAAAAAGTACATGTGCTACTAAGACAAAGTTCAATAGGCAACAAATAAGTTGCATACCTTAGGTACTGGAGCAACAGTTCGACGATGTCTAATTGAAAATCCAAATTTTGAATGCGTCAGTAGGACAGTTTGTTTATCCTCTGGGTGATTTCCCTATATTCCAAAGGCATGGAACAAAATTTCAAATGTCGAAAGTTGAAATATTATCAAATGGATAAGAAAGAAAAAAGAACAGAAATGGTAATTAACAAATGAAATCAAATAGAAGTATACCAATGTTATAGGATACCGCAACAACTCGATAGCATCCTCTAATGCAATAGACTCAACATCTTTCACCTGAAACAGATTGATTTGCATCAGCTTCAACTTTCTGTCAAGTTTTTCCACCCATCTATCATTGTGGTCAGAGTCTAAAAGAGAACAAAAGTAGGATAAATTTAACCATGAACACCAAGAGTATATGCACAACAGATATCCCTCCTTGAATAACTTTTCTATTGACAATATTTTATGAAATTTCAAGCTTCCCTCAGCTTGAACAAGCATCAAATCATATATTAAAGCATTGCATTATACTGGTCCACACTGCTGATATTACATTGTATCAATAATGCACCTACAACCCCCCACCAAGAAGTTACCATCTCACTTCTGTTGTGCCAGCAGTAACAAGCATATCGTGTGTAGGTACAGTACAATACCTTACAAATCTTGCTGTACTTGCAACAACTGTTTAATATTGTCAAACAGTCTTAAAAATAGTTTCTTTAATTATTTCTGATATTGCTGCACTTCTGTTAATAGCTGTACCATAGGTGTCCTTTTGCCATTATATACTTTTGTATCTTGGTTCCCTAGTTCGATAACATAAGAGAAGTGTGCCTGGTCCAGATGCATGACTGAACTCATCTCTATTCTCTTCTCCGTGGTCCTTTCTTATTTTCTCTGTTCTTTCTCGTTCTTTCCCTTAGCTTCTTTCATTTTCTCTGAAAAAAGTTATCTAGATTTCTACTGTGAAAGGAGGTAACAGCGTATCAAAGAACCATACAGCAGGCCGTTCTCTTTAGAGGTTGGATGTAGATCTAATAAAGTTCAGTAGATCTAGATCCAGTAAATATAAAAGAGAGAATGTGTCAGCTTTTACTGTTCATTGAGAGAGATATAACAGCACATTTTTTGCTCTTTGCACTGGTTTAATTCTATTCCAGAAGATGCATTTCAGCAAAGGAGACTATCTTGTTTTGCAGATTGAACAAACATGCACCACCTTACAAGAAAGAGACAACAACATCTTCAGATCAAAGCTCCTTTGAATGGAAATTTGCCCCTTCTGGCCATTGAAATGATGTTACAGAACTCAGCAACTTGCAATCTAGTTATGCTTTAGGATCCTCAGAAGAAGAAATAGAAAAGGCAAAAAGCTTGCAAGAATCAGCATTAAGAGAGAGAACCAAACTTATGTACTACACTGAAATGACTTTGATTCATTCCAAGACAAACAATTTCTGAGATATTATGGGCACATAATAAATCATCAAGATGGGTGATGCACTTAGGGTTAATTCAGGTGGGTCAGGGACAAGACTGTAAGTCAGTAACTTCAACAGGCCTAAGGCGGATCCAAGGAGTCATATGCGGCTGCATACACATTAGCAGCAGCAAGCACCACATTTGAAAAGCACTGAGCAGGATGAAATAGCAATTAGAATAAAAAAGGAACAAAATTGAAGGAGCTATTTATAATCCTACAAATTTCTACATTGTTCACAATCAAGAATGGGTGCATCATACATGACTTTGTGCCTATCAGCTTGTCTGCTCATGAAATTACAAACAAGTCTTATTACAATATGAGTTTACCGCACATATTCACTTGTAAATCTTGTTCGACTCCCACAAAGGATGGCATGCTTTATTGCAGATACATTCTTGCCTACAAACTACCGAACTTGTTTGTTTCCTTTGTTTGTTTCCTGGTTTACTTGAATATGCAATGCCATCTTTCCTTATGTTAACTAGAATAAATATTTGTAAATCCTACTAATATTACTAAACATCTAATTTGCAATTATTTCGCCCAAAATCAACTTTCTCCAAAACACGAACACCTGAATAAATGTAGGCTAAAGTAACCACAAACAAACCTCAGAAACAGAAGCTCTTTTTGGTGAGTATCCCTTTCTATCATCCCCCAGTTGGACGTAGTACCCATAAGGACCATTCTTTAAAAAAATCTACATAAAAAAAACAAAATCAGTTATCAAAAAACAGAATAAATAAGAAACTGACAGAAAGCTTAAGTATAAAAAAAGGAGTGAGATAGTATATGACAGCAACTATGAAAGACCAAGAAATGCAAACATAACAAAGAACCTTTTCACTAGATTCAGGACTATAGCCTAGCAACTTTGGTGGAAATGACTTCTCCGGCTTGTCAGGATCAACATCTTCTTCATCCTCACTGAAGAATGTGCCTGCAATGTACCTGTGTCACAAAATAATGAATAAATTCGTCAAATAAAAGAGAGGATATTTTAGTGGCAGCTACTAGTTAGAAAATTGGCTTCTTCTTGAAATGCACAAAGAATGCCTGAACGCTCACATATATGATTTATCAATCAGGTGGATATCCCAAACATACAAAATTGATATGCAAATGTATTATCGCATATTGCACACCATGCCAACAGCCAAAACTCTCTGTGTGCATGTTTGGTATTGCCCAATAAAAGTACTTTTTTTAACTTTTAAAGCCAAAAAATACATCTTAGAAATAAGGTTCACAATACCCATTTTAGTACCCATATTAGTACCATGATGATACAGTACCAATATGGACCAACACTCAGCATACCCTGTTCAGTACCAGTACATTAACGTATGATTGTTACAGGACGGTGTGCACCAGCCAGTGAAACCTTGCCTGAAAAAATAAATTTTGGTAACCACATCTGAAAAGTACTTCTACAAGAAGAGAGGTCTAAAATGGTTGCTTTTAGGATAAGCCAGAAGACCTAGCTTCCTTTGGCGACAAGAACTAAGGTAGCAATAACGCCACTCATCCCCCATCCCAGAAAAAGACAAAAAACGAAAAAGACTTCTCATTGCCTGCTTACTATCGTTTTATGCAGTCATCCCAACGCAAGAACTTAAAACACACAGAATTAGAGAGAGAAGTTCACCCATATTGACTACACACACTAACCACTCAATTTATACGTGTTCTAGTGTGATAGCATGAATCTAGTAATTTAAGTATTAAATTTGTAATAACATTTTTGAACCTATGAATATAATTCATGCTTTATTACAATGCTCAAGAGACCCTCCTATTAAAGAAAAGGCTATAATTCATATTACCTCTTGCCATTAAGAATTTGTAGAACAAGATTATCAAGTTGTCAGAATCTGCAATTATTTTGCATAAAAATTTCTTAAGCAAATATAGAATTGAATCTTGTATACAAGTCTATGACCATATAATGCTTTCCAGCTGACACATTCTTCTCCCTCCAGCAGTCATTTTATGCTCTTGCTGTTGCTTCTAGAGCTTGTCCAACTTCAACCACAAATAGTAGTTCCATGACCAGGAAAATGGTCTGACACAGACAGAACTAGTCACATGTCACTATAATCAGTGCGAACATTTTGGAAGTTCGATTGTACTTGAATTTAACTTTATTAAATAAAATGTAAATTGTGGTCAGATTTGGCTCCTTTGACTTATAATTTGTACCTTATAGATAGACAGATGTGGCTCTTTTGTCAATCCTTGCCTTTGTCCCACCTCTCCTACTTATCTTTTGAAGATATCTCCAATGACTGTTTATGATAGAACCTTAAATAACATAACCAGTAAGGTATGTCTTGCTACCAGTACAACAGCTTCTTCAGGTCTCATGGAAGGTCTGGCTTTTATGCTGAAAGTCATCTTTGTCATGAATCTAACACTCCCCATAGAAGACCTATATCAGGCAAGAGATGCTCATAGATCATCTTCAGACCTTGTCTTTTTAATTATTATTTTTTCAGTACAGCACATGCCATACAAGATCATTTTTGGACATTCATAAATGCTTTGTAAAGCCCACATCTCACTAATATTTACACCTATATTACCACCATATTACATGAGATTCATCTCAAGATTAACTACCTACTACTACCAGAAATGGTATGCAGCAATGATCTATCATGTAGTCTTGCCTCCTCTTTGGTCAAACTAATTTTGCAGCAGCATGCTAATGGGTTTAACCATCATTTATATTTGAGCAGCTTACTTTTGCCTGCCTCCAGCCAGAAGAAATTATCTCACCAAGACTTCAAGGTATGCAACAGTCCTCTCTTAACCATTGATCAATTTTAATTCTTATGTCTTCATATGCATAATCATAAAAATCAGAGACCAAAATGGTCATCACTTCAGCATATGACCCATGAGTACACAAAAACGAAGAGGGATGCTACATAGCAGCACATTCTACTCTTGTTCCTGCTTCTTGTGCTTTGGAAAATTCTTGAAGAAAACAAATGCTGCTGAAACCTTCTCCTTGGTTGCCAGAAATGCAGCTTCATGGTGAGCCTATCAAGAGTCAGAAAAGGGATGAAAGTAGACCAGATAATACCTATCTAGATCCATTTCCGTATCCAAATCTATCTTATAAATACAAATTTACCACGTTCATATCCATTTTTATATCCATATCCATATCAAAGAAAAATAAATACAAACACGAATCAATAATTGCCCAATCCGTTTTCAGATATCCAATTCTACTTGTCATCCTATTTCATCTTATATAACTCTAATGAACTTTTAATAAAAATAAGTGACCATAATAATGTAATATTTACTTAACTTACCTTCCACTAAGTGCTTCTTTGATCTGGCGAACATAACTATCTGATTTACATTTATATTTATATCTGTATTTGCAATATTTGATTTCCTATTCATTTAAAATAAATATGGATATGTATTTTTGTATTTGACTAATATCCATGTTCACATCAGTATTTGCTAAATAAAAATGGATATGGATAAGATACTCTGACATCCAATCTATAGCTGATCTGCTTTCAGCCCCAGTTCCAAACATCTTTCCACCCTAGTTCCAAACATCTTTTCACGATTCACAACTGGAGTACTAGTAAATCAAGTAGACCCAAGGTTCACTGTACCAGCACTGAGCATCATACTGGCAGCTTACCATATGGTATGTGTAGGCATGGTATGTCCTCGTGCATGGCACACTGTTGGAGGTCATATAGCAACTGCAACATGTCTCGCATGGCTCAATACAGCAAATCATATGGTTGTACCTGACCTAGAACAAACTGCTAGTGGACATTAAGAGCCATCCACTAAGCATGGGTCCCAAATAAAAACTCAAACTTCCAGCTGGACCAGTTTGCATGGAATCTGGGTCAAGACTGAAGCCATCCAGATCTGACCAAGCTCACTTGTAGCCCTTCTACACTGCCTTTTGTCAATCCATGTTGGATACATAAGGAAACTATTGATACCATTCCTAATTCCATACAGCATGAAGCATGCAAACTTGTTTCAACATAATTTAATTGTGAATCACAACAAGTAATTGCACACCTCACAAAGAACCAGGACTTGCAGAACCGTCATTTTAACTATGGCACAGAAACAATCAACCTAATCGCATTTGTTTATATGCCACATAACCACTGCCATGCCAACTAAGTTGGCCATTGATTCCCCAAAACCAGACCTAAAGGAAAATGTGAAGTAACAATGAAAAAAATGCTTAAAAACTCCACAAAGATAACCATAACCTGATAACCAATAAGCACTAAGCTTAGTAATTTAGGGTTACTTATTCGGTCCTACATCACCATCCATTAGGCACGCCTTTTGATGACACTGCATAACCAATAAGCACCAAGCTAGTAGTTTAGGGTTACTTAATCAGTCCTACTACACCATCCATTCTAGTTACATCTTTGGTCAATGTCAACAATTCTAATGCTTCCTGCCGATGTAACACTAGGTCTTTCCCTCCTCTATCCTGACATCTAGATACAAGTAGCTGCAACTTGTCAAAAATTGTTGTTTCTGCATCTATAGGTCATTTCTCCACCACTTAATCCTCAAGAATCAAATCCAAATGCTTTTAGAATAGAGTCATTTTGATTCTAACATGATTTAACCACACATCAATAAGGTAGGAATTGAGCTAGGCTAGGTTCGACTTCTACACACGTAGGCCCAGTCCCCCCCCAAAAAAAAAAAAATCAAGCTTCAGGCCAGGGACAAGGCCCAACATTTTTCCAAATTCCAGCCCAAGCCTCTTGGATACAAAATGAGAGAGAGAGTGCCACAGGGGGTGGTGGTGGGGTAGAGATAGAGGGAAGACATCTACAGGGAGAGCGCGAGAGAGAGAGAGAGAGAGAGAGAGAGAGATCTGCTGGGAGCAAGTAGATCAAAAGAGAGAGAGTGGAAGGGGGAGAGAACAGGAGAGTAATCGAAATGGATGGCGAGGAGAAAGAGAGATCATGTAGGAGAGAGGGGGGAAAGAAGACAGGATGGGGTTGCTAGGAGATATAGGGAAGAGGGGTTGGGCAGGCCTAATTTTGGGCTTGGACCAAGCTTGCTATTAGGCTAGGGCATCAGGCCAGGCCAAGGCTGGATCTGAGCCTAGTCTGAACTTTTTTAGGCTTGAATTTCGAGCCCAAGACTGACCTGATTCTTCTCAAGCAAACCCAAAGCCCAATTCAAAATGGCCCAACCTATGCCCATTTTTAGTCCTACATATCAACCTCCACCTATCACCCATCAAGCTTATCGAGACAACAATTTGATCTGCAGAATTCTATGGTTATCACACTAATAGCTCAAACGAACCATGCTGCTACAAATACTTGCTCTAATTCTTGTGATGCATTTTCCTGTCTCCATTCTCTACATTATCAAATGAAAACATTTGTTAATAACATGGGAATTCCAAGACAAGTGTGGTGGCCAAATCAAACCAACCCCAAAAAAAAGAACTCGGGGTATTTGCTTAATTTGGCTTGTATCAAATACCATGTGATCTTTACTTGCAATTCCAAATGCCGTGATATTCTATTATAATTGGTTACAACATTAATAAGATAACTGCATAACTCCAATGTGATGATCTGCTATAGTAAATCTACAAATTTCCTACATCTATTCTTAGAAAGCCATATGGGATGATATGCAATGGTAAATCCACTGAAGTTATGGCAATGAACTAGAATCAAGACCCTATCACTTTGTCAAATCCACTTACATCGTCAAAGGGCCCAAAGGGTCCAACAGTACAGCACCAGGCCAGGTTAGGCCTTCCATGAACAACAAACATTCATAAACATTCCCAAGCCAAGTGCATTACAAGTTCACAACATTCATGGCAACAGCTGACCAACTGTTGCTAAGAGTCTTAAGACAACTAAATCTAGATGCCACTTATATCGCAACTTATCAGGCAGGCATTTCAATAGGATGTATGCTGTAGAATCATCTCTTTCAAAAGTTAGTTTTTGCATCAAACAATGGCAAAAGGACAATTGAGAATCTTAAATAAAGATGATTCTACCCGATAGTATATGATGTCAAATATTAGCAACCAAATTTGTAGTACCCTTACCAATTTAATTCTCATAATTATGCTGGGCCAAATGGAAAATTATGTCATATATTTCATATTTTTGTTCAGGTAATGGCTGATAACAAGATGAAATCATTCCAATTATAAGTTATGCATGGGTGGAGGCCCAGGGAAAGAAAAGATAGCAGTACAGAAAAAAGAAAATGCTATTACTCATGACTCACTTGCATCTGGGATGTTGATTGCAACCAATAAAATAGCCAGCACCAAATCTACTGACTTTAAAGCTCAAGATGCCTTGAGAACAACTGCGGAGTGGACAACATAGTCAATCACAAATGATTCATAGTCAATCACAAATGATTGAAACTGAAGAAGTAGATAGAAATAAGTTAGATTCAATTTTCATAGATAGGTAATAATTACACTTCCAAAGATCATGGATGGGATACTTAAGAATTAGTTCTGCCTACTCAAAAAAGTTAAACGCAGTAAACTACCGATATCATGACAGCTAGGTACATCTTGGAAGAACCTACAGACAACGTAGGCCAGAATGTGCACTATATGCATGCAAATGGTAGCATCAATTCTTCTGACACAAATAGGAAAATCTGACATTATATCATAAGAAGGAGAGAGCAATGCATGCAAAAGCCCTGAAGAGAACAACCTCTCTCTCACACATACACACGCACACACTCTCTCTCTCATAACTCATATCTTGGAAATTTCAACTGAAATATAACTAGCATTTACCCACTTTTTAACTGAAATCTAGGAGAAAATCTCCCTTGATGCTTTTGCCAGTTCCAAACAGTAGAGAATGTTACAATTAATATGAAGCCTACCGATTGCAAATTAGTAGGGATGGTAATTTTTCCGTTTGGCCGTTTACCGGGCCGGTACCATTTTTAACGGATCGAAGAATCCCTGGTCTAAACGGCTTAACGGGTAACGGGGATTACTCGTTAACGGATTAACGGGTAGATGGCCCGGGGATGATATTCTCCGCCCCATCCCCATTTACCCATCCCTGTACCCATTAGCTTTAATATAATATATTTAAATTTTAAATATATATATATTAATATTAAATATTAAAATTTAAAATAAATAAATATATATAGTAAAACACGTTTGAATCACTACTGATATATTGACTTCTTCGAATCAAAAAAAAGCATTACATGGTGGTCATGGCACATTATATTGATGATGATTGGGTGTTAAGAAATTGCATATTGAGGTACTAATTCATTTCTTTATGACTTATTACTTTAATCTTATATCTGTTATATTAATATTGTAATTATTTGAATTTGATAGGTATGTTTACATACCTGCTCCAAACACCTCTGACGTTCTGTGTGACAAACTTATGGAGACATTGTTGTATTGGAATATTGATTGTAAGTTGTCTACCTTACGAATGATAGCATGATTTCAAATATAAAAAGTAAGATTGATCGAGGTGCACTTATTTTGGGGGGATAGCTTTTTCATACGAGGTGTGATGCACATATTTTAAATCTGATTGTGAAAGAGGGGCTTAGCAAGTTTGAGAGTGGAATTAAAAATGTGCGTGATAGTGTTGTGTTTTTCTATTAGTATATTTTAATTTTTTTAAAAATTATAAATTTAATAAAATAATTTATTTTTTTATGTAAACAACCAAATAGGTACCCGGTGGGTATCCGTTTATCCGGTCGGGTATCCCCGTCCCCACCCCATTAACTATAACGGCTTAATGGGACGGGGAACGGGAACATTTTTTCTAACGGGGACAAGGACCGGTAGAGGTCACCCCGGGCCATCCCCGAGCCGTTGCCATCCTTACAAATTAGCATTCAAGAAACAACTAATAAACAAATAACTATGTGGAAAAGTATTGAGCCTAAGCCTGGAGGCATCACTAAAAAAATAAAGCAAGATGGCAGTAAAAATGGTGTGATAACACGAGTTCACTCTTTTATGATCATTCTCTGGTAGCAGAAAATACTACAATAATGGCACTGTTATTTTCTAGTAGTTTCAGGTTGACGATAGATTGACAGGAAAAAAATATGAAAGTGACAACTCTTGGATTAACTACCCTGAATAGAAGTTATGAATCATATGTTTTTGTTTTCCATTCTTTGTTGCATCCATTATTTTTTTTACAAAATGAAACAGGGTGGTTGTTCAACTTTTCTGCTTAAAAACGTTTTTTTTAAAAAAATATCAAGGGAGCAAGACAGATTTGCAGATCTAGATAAATGTTTTTGTGCAACCAAGTGGTCATCTACTAATCATAAATCCCAGAAATGGGCAGAGTTGAAGACTCCTTGATGATCATCCAGATTCCAGGCCCAGTAAGGACTTGCAAGGTGCTAATATTACTATTTCATGATTACGATAAATGAGACTCATTTCTTGGATGTGATATCACTAAAGAATACTAATGGAGATCAATCGCTAAGGGGAACCCAAGTAGCAAATGCAGTCATAGCAACCCATGCAGTCATAGTTCTAGACACCACTATTTTTATTGTGACAAAACAACTATGGTAAAAATAATAATAATAATACCTTGGGCACACCCTGCTACTGCCGGGGAGGGAAGCAAACAATATATGACCAAAAGTTTCCTCCAACATTTTCTCAACCTGCAACACATATAGACCTTTTCTATAAAATTAATTAAAATAAAAATAAGAAAGAAATTTTTTAGAGTTATTACCATAGTACCAACATAAACATGTTGCCCAGCCGTAAAACCATTACCTGTCGAATATTTGTGCTACTTGCAATATCACAATACTTGCTAAATCGTGACCAATAATCTGTCAAAAGGCCCTTCCATTCCGTCAACCCAGCAGAGACATTATCAAGCTGACCAAACAGTAAGCAAGCACAAGATGCCAAAAATCAATAATTAGTATGATACAAATTAGAACAATTAAATTTACTGCAAACACACAAAGGAACTAGATTTAATAATAAATACACAAAACCACTTTGTACAGTTCATACTACCGTAGAAGAGTTCTATCTACAAGCAAAAATGTGATGTATTGGATGCCATATCTAGCAAGCAGTTGAAAGCTCTCGTCTGCTATTTATATGCCAAAGCATTTTGTGGCTACACTGCAAGTATGAGACCATTTAAAACTGAACACACCTTTGCAGCCACTTGAAAGCTCTTGTCTGCTATTTCAAGGTTTGTTAGAGTCCCAGGAGCGGGGAACAATAAAGAACAATGCATCTCGAAATTTCAAAGCTAATATTTAAGAAGTCTGAATCAAGGTCCGTTGTATTGACCACACCGCATCATATCAGTAAAGTATCAGTATGGTACTGAGTTTCGATTTAGTATGGAATCGATCCATACCCCCTAGTGCCAACCTAAATCACTTAGCATCGAGTGGTTGAGAGTGAAAATGGAACGATACCCTATTTCAGTACGAGGTATACCATACTGTATCCACCTATACTACATCAAACTAGCAATGCACCAGGATAGGTCTCGGCAACGATTTTGCGGATCTTGATCTGAATCATTGCACATCCTATGCAATGTGACCCTTCATGCATGCCACAGGATCATGGATGTCCACCATACAATCCCATTCAAATAAGAAAAGGATTAAGTCCAATACTCATTGGACCATTTGATGATCTGATGAATCTGCATGAAGAAGCATGTCCAGTGCATCTTTTTAAATCTTGCTCATAAGCATCACACATCATCTGTACTTATACATATCTTGATGCCAATCTAGGGGCTCATGACATCAGACCATCAAATGACCCGCTGCATCAAATTCAACCCAATTCCTTTGAATAAACCGCAAGCTTTGCATAAGCCACCAAAAAAAAAAAAACACTAGATCATGTAACACCATTGATTGAGATGCATAACAATGTTTAACAAATCCAAGGGCCTGCTTTCAAAATTATAACAAAATACAATAGGCCTCGTTAACCACAGGGGCTTAAACATGGGCAGAAGGAGCTACCATAGGGATAATTAAGGATATTTCAGATGAATTGTGAACAAGAATCTGAAAGGATAGCATTCACCAAAGTAACTCATTACAGGAAGAAATAGAGAAATAGAATTCATTAATGTAGCCCTGAATAGATAGAAAAATGCTTCTCAATTAGTGTTAAATCGTGATTTAGATTTATGTGCCAAACTCCAAAACTAAAGCCAATTTTTTTCTCATTTCTGGTTGAAACAAATTCAAAATTATGGATGGCTTTCAAATTTCAGCAGAAACTGACGGCATAGATTTTGCTGTATATATGGGCCCAAAGTGACAAAAATTAGGAAAAAGACCTTATTTTGGCATTTTTGTCTAATTGTCTTAATTCCTTCGAGAAGGCTCTTTTAGGTGATAAACTAAGATTCAAGGAGCATTTTTCGCAAGATTAAACCCAAAATTTGAGTGCAGGAGTTGAATAATGACAGGATAACAAGTAAAGAACTTACGACCTTTCTCCTTTCCTTTTTTAATGCAGGGGGAGGGGGAGGGGGAGGCGTAGCCAGCCTATAACAGACACTACTTTTCAATCAATATAGATTAGCTCAAGTGTTTTGAGGTTCCAGACATCTACTAAAAGAATGACTAGAATAAGTCCTGATAATACATCATTTTTTAAAATAAAGAAATGAAACTGGTCACCTTTTATGCATTATCATATAGATGCTTGTTTTCTTGAAAAAAAAAAGTATCTATTCAATTCTTAATGAAATTAGTGGTGTATCTATAGCTCTACACCAATTAGCTTTAGCTTCCAACCAAAAATTTAGCCTAGTTTAGCATAAAAAAGAAAAACAAAACAATGGAATCATTGACCTCAACAGGAGTACCAGTGGCACCCATATTAATCTTCTCTCTTTTAATAAATGTGAACAAGTCATAGTTATAGTTATGCTTTCATGATTTTCCAGGACACATTAGGGGCTGTTCGGAGTGGGTAGGGTAAAATTCCCACGGTAATCCTTTATTCCTATGAACCAAAGATTAACATTTGTTAATCTTTTATTCCCAAAATTGAAGAAGGCCAATAAGATTCCTGTGAATAATTTGCTGCACTTCAAATATCAGAATTTCATATGCACTCCAAACAGCCTCTTAGGGCGGTAGATTAAATTTGATTTCCCCAAATACACAGAAAGCCTGCAAATATAATCAGGAAGAATGTAAAAATTAGCAGGAAAATTATGCGAACCAGTTCCCTAGCAATTTTCTAATTCTTCTCTGCTTTTATATATGATCCCTAACTCCTAAGACACTAAAAAAGGGTTTAAATCTTTACAATCTTTCTTTTTTTGTTATATAACTATCATCAAAAATCTATAACAGATAGTGTACTTATTAAACAAAAAAAGAACAAAAAAGAGCAGCTATTGTGAATAATTAATAATACCTTCATCTAATCAAAGAATCAAAATCAGAAAGTGAAAGATAGTTAATAGGTATTCCTCCATTACTTATTCCCTTAACAAACAGGAAGGAAGACCATATTTATTTTCTTCCATCCATTTCCTAAAGAACCAAGTAGATTGTTAAAATCACCTTTGCTACAATGTCCACAATCTTGGTTCTGGGTGCCATAGTGGTACATTGTCAGTTCAGTATAGCATGACTGATACACTATGGTGCGCATTGCAAGACAGCTCCCAGGCATTTTTTATGTTGGTACCACTCTACTGATACCGACTGGTACCAGGCAGAATCAGGCAAAACCACTTGGTTCAAATGACGGTATATATCAATATAAGCTGGTTTTGGTACCAAAGCAGCAAACCGATCTGATTCTACACTGGTTCGTATGGTATGCCCCAAACCGAGTGCTTCATATCAGTTATGCAATCTTTGCTTCACTGCCTTTTTGCAGTCACTAATAAATAATGATTCCAGGTAAATGATTTAAAATATTAAATTTTCTACTTAGGGCATCGTGGATTATACATTTAACATCACATGTCATCACAAACTCCGCCAAGACCGGTCTCAAGCATGGATAAAGGAGGAGGGTTACATTAGGTAGCTAACAACCAGGGTAAAACTCCATCAGATCCCCTAAAACATGAATCTACTAAATCAAATTATGCGAAAAGCTAGAACATCCTCATTAAGAGATGCGTTGCACTTGCCTCCGGATGTTTCACAAAATAGGCAAGCGGAACCGCACCAGCACCCGAATGCGATGATAAATGAGTAAGAGTTCCTGTACTACGGACGAGTGCGGATAAAGAAGTTAGTCCATGATAGTCAGCTTAGAGTAGCAACTTGGAACATAGAACACTAACAAGTAAAGCAATAGAGATAGTGGACACTATGATTAGGAGAAAAGTAAATATAATATGCTTACAAAAGACAAAATGGGTAGGCGAAAGATATAAAAAAATAGAGAATACAGGATATAAATTATATTACATAAAAATAAAAATGTAGGAATAATTGTAGACAAAAATTTTAAGGAATATGTTGTTAAGGTGACTAGAAAAGAAGATCTGATTATATCACTAAAACTTATAATTAAATAATATAATTAATATAATTAATGCATATGCACCATAAGTAGGATTAGACCAACAAGCTAAGATAATTTTGGGAAGACATAAATAAAGTAATGCAAGAAATACCACAAAGAGAAAAGATATATATGGAATGAGATTTTAATGGATATATAGGTAAATAGAGGGATGGATATGAAACGATACATGAACGGTATGGATTTAGAGATAGGAATGAAGCCGGCGTGAGCATATTAGATTTTACGATGGCATATGATCTCACAATAGCAAACATTTGTTTCAAAAAGAGAGATAAATATTTAGTAACACTTAAAAGTGGATCTAATAAAAAAGACTTTTTCTTAACTAGAAAGGTGGATAAAATAATATGCAAAAACTGTAAAATTATTCCAAAAGAAAGCTTAACTTCACAACATAAGATAATGGTAGCAGATATATGAATAAAAATGATATCTAGAGTAAAACGTAAAACTATTAATCCAAAAATTAAATAGTAAAATTTGAAAGAAAAAATAGAATTATTTAAAGAAAAGTTAGTAAGAGAAATGACTGCGAATATAGATAGTGATCCCAACTTAACGAGAAAAAAAGCAACTAAATGCATAAAAAATATAGCAAAAGAGGTTCCAGGAGAATCAAAAGGGGTAGGACTATTAGAAAAGAAACTTGGGGGTAGAAAGAGAAAGTTCAAGTTACCATCAAACTTAAAAGGACAAACTATAAAATTTGGCAAAAAGCTAAGGATGAAAAGTCTTAAAAAGTATAGGGATGCATAGAAAGAAGCTAAACAGACGGTAAGTAATGCCAAATTTAAAGCTTATGATGATTTATATAATACACTATATACGAAAGAAGATGAAAAGACTATATATAAACTAGCAAAACTAAGAGAAAAAAAAAAGATCTTGACTATATAAAATGTGTTAAAGATGAAGATGAAAAAGTCTTAGTATAAGAAGAAAAGATAAAGAACAATGAAAAAGTTATTTTAAAAATAATTAAATAAAAATAATTTAGTAAATTTAAGGGTAGAAGGACGTGATAACTTAGGATTAACAAATGAGCATAAATTTTTTGTAGATTTAGCATGCTTGAGATTAAAAAAGCTTTGAGTACAATGAGAAATGCAAATGCATTAGGACCAGATGCGATCCCTATTGAGGTTTGGAAAGGCTTAGAAGAAATTGAAGTCATGTGCTTAATCAATTTATTTAACAGGATTGCAGCATCTAAAAGAATGCCGGATGATTGGAGAAAAAGCATATTAATACCCGTATAAAAAAAATAAAGGAGATATTCAAAACTATGCAAATTATAAAGGGATTAAGCTAATGAGTCATACAATGATATTATAGGAGAGAATAATAAAAAATCGATTAAGAGCTGAAACTTTGGTGTCAAATAATCAATTTGGATTTATGCCTGGAAGATCGACCATGAAAGCTATTTATTTATTAAGAAGATTGATGGAGAGATATAGAAAAAAGAAAAAAAACCTTCATATGATCTCTATTGATTTAGAGAAAGCATATAAGACGGATTTTAGAGAAAAAAAGGAGTTACCAAAAGGTACATAAAATTGATAAAAGATATGTATATAGCAATAATTATTGTTAAAACAACAGTAGAAGAAACTAGTGAGTCTTCAATATTGTAGGTTTACATCAAGGATCTGCCTTAAGTCCGTATTTTTTTGTATTAGTTATGGATGAATTAACCAAATATATTCAAAATGATATTTCATAGTATATGTTATTTGCAGATGATACAGCGTTGATTGATGAAACTAAATCTGGAGTAAATGCTAAGCTAGAGATTTGGAGAGACTTTAGAATCTAAAGGTTTTAAGATTAATAGAACTAAAATTGAATACATAAAATGTAATTTTAGTGGGAGTAAAAATACAAATGAAGAAACTGTGAAAATTGCAAGCCAAGAGATATGAAAGAGTGAAAAATTTAGATATTTTGGGATCAATTATCCAGCAAGAAGGTGAAATAGGTGAAGATGTGAATCATAGAGTTAAAGCAGGATGGATTAAGTAAATGAGTGCTTCGGGGGTATTGTATGATCGGTGCATCCCATTAAAATTAAAAAAAAATTCTATAAAACTGCTATTAAGCCAGCTATGCGATATGGAACAGAGTGTTGGGCAATACTGAAATAACATATAAATAAATTAAGTGTAACAAAAATGTGTATGTTAAGATGGATATGTGGTAAAACTTTAAAAGATAAAATTAGAAATAAACATATAAGAGAATGATAGGAGTAGCCCTAATTGAAGATAAAATGATAGAAAATCGATTACGGTGGTTTGGACATATACAACGTAGACCTTTAGATGCTTCAGTTAGAAAGAGTGATCTTTTAACAATTCATAGTAAGGACAGAGGTAGAGGTAGGCCTAAACTAACATGGAATAAAATAATTAAAAAGATATAACTATTTGTAATTTAAACGTCGACTTGGTCCTGAATAGAGCAAGTAGAGGAAGCAGATTCATGTAGCCGACCCCATGTAGTTGGGAAAAGGCTTAGATGAGTTGAGTAAATGCTAAGCTAGAAATTTGAAGAGAGGCTTTAGAATCCAAAGGTTTCAAGATTAGTAGAACTAAAACTGAATACATAAAATGTAATTTTAGTGAGTAGAAATACAAACGAAAAGACAGTGAAGATTGCAAGCCAAAAGATGCCAAGGAGTAAAAATTTAGGTATTTGGGATCAATTATCCAGCAAGAATGTGAATAGGTGAAGATATGAATCATAGAGTTAAAGCAGGATGAATTGAATGAAGGAGTGCTTTGGAAGTATTGTATGATCAACACATCCATTAAAATTGAAAGAAAAATTTTATAAAACCGTTATTAGGCCTGCTATACTATATGAAACAAAGTGTTGGGCAATACTGAAACAACATATGAATAAATTAAGTGTAACAGAAATGTGTATGTTAAGATAGATATATGATAAAACTTTAAAAGATAGAATTAGAAATAAACATATACAAGAAATGACAAGAGTAACCCCAATTAAAAATAAAATGAGAAAATCGATTACGATGGTTTGGACATATACAACGAAAACCTTTAGATGCTCCCATTAGAAAAAGTGATTTTTAACAATTCATGGTAATGATAAAGATAGAGGTAAAGGTAGACATAAACTAACATGAATAGAAATAATTAAGAGAGATAATTATTTGTAATTTGAGTGTCGACTTAGTCCTGTATAGAGCAGAGTGAAGAAAGCATATTCATATAGTCGACCCCATATAGTTGGTAAAAGGCTTAGATGAGTTGAACTGAGTTGCATCACACGTCATCACAATTTTACCTTTTACACAAAAAAATTATGCAAATCGGTAACCACCTAATACATGTTCCAATTAGTCTAGTTAAAAACCATACCCAGAAAAAACTATAAATTGCATCAATAATCAAAGTTTAAAGTAGTGCTGAAATAACAGAGGGTAACACAGATTATTGATCAAATCATCACTTAAAGGTATCCCAATAGCCAATACAAGCAGGGCCTTAATCACCTGCTCTTTCAAAGATTTATATTCTATAGACACAAATGCACAAACACAGTGTTCAGCTTCACATGCATGCACTTGCATAAATACATACCCACGCATGCATTTTATAATGCACAAATAAACAAGGCATCAGTTGCATCATGTCAGCAAATTAAGATTATTTCCTGTTTAACATGACAAATGCTGAGTAATCAAGGCAAATCTTCATGATAACATAAAATTGAGACTGTATGAAAGCACTGACAAATTACCTCATTTTCCATGTCAGCTGTGAAGCTATAATCAGCAACCTCCGAGAAATGATGGGAAAGAAATGCAGACACCTAGAATTAGAGAACATTTGTAAAAAGCAAAAGTCAAAGGAAATAATAAAATACCAAACAAATCAAAAAAGAAAGATAACAAATGGATGAAAATGCAGCAGACTGCCTTGATGTCAAAATAGCAGGTCACACAGTAAATGGACAGAAAAGGCAGCCTATTTGCTGCGTATACGGTCTGCTTAGCATTGCACAGCTAATTTATAAGCCTGCTTAACATCCTGGAGCCAGATAGACAGCCCATTCTTATATAGGCCCTATCAAGGGAAGCATGCTCAAGCTAATAATTTTGCTTGATGTAGGTTTCAGGTAGGCCTAACACGGGTATCTATAATGTTAAGATGTTAATTATTTTATAATTATTATTTTTAGGCACTAGATAGTAAATGATAAACACTAATTGTTTGTTATTGTTGTTATTGATATTTTTATAATCCATCCAAAAAATATTACTATCATTATTTCTGTTGTTATCATATTTAATATATTAAGTTTATTTTTTAGATGGTAGAGAGTAATAACAGCTTATAAACCCGCAAATGCAATCTGCATGCTATGCACCATATTGTTCCTTGACCACCTCCATATCACAGCCACCTTTTAAATATTGGCAGAGAAAAACAGCATAATTTTAATCCATCAAATGCAATTAACCATAACTGAGCATTCCATTAGTTGATCTTTATATAAAAAGGGCTTCTGTGGTTTGGTATGCTTAATGTAGGAAAGGAAAGAATCATCTGCATATAGCAAGTCAGTAGCAGCATGTGGCTGAGGCTAGAAGAAACATTTAACAGGTAGGATATCACAAATGAAATAGCAATCCAAATAGATTTCCATGATAATTTTTTTGGGCCAAGCATAAAGTAAATCGGATGCCAACATTGCAACAAATCATGACATACCATGCGGCCACGAAATTCAGGATGCAGCACTCGATTTTTCATCGTTACATAGTTTCTGTCCTGCAGGCCTCAAGCAATACAAGTATTCAAGAGTTGAACATAATCCGTAATCAATGCTAAAATTTTCAATAATGTTTGGAAGAAAAAGGCAGATAAACTTAACATATGAAATGAACAAATAAAGTATAGATAATATTTAATCACCATTTATAAAGAGAAGAAAGAAATAACACATAGCAAATAGTTTGTACAATTTATAAGAATCTTACTCATAAAACTCATCAGTAGTAATATATGGCAACTTATAATAAATTACTTACACCTTCCACAAGACAGATTTTTTAATTTTAGCTTGCATTTCTCAATTCGTATTTATAGTTGCAATTAATCTAGCAAAACATCATTCTGGTCCATATATGAAACAGAAAACATGTACTCATAAACCATTGTAAATAACTTTGTTAAGGAAATATTGATATTAATTTTTACAACAAAACAAGGTTAGGTAACAATGCCATGTAGGTGCATACTGATTTCATCACAGTAAAATATCACTGACTGGATCTCATAAGAATATTGATACTAGATAAATGGATTTTGCTAGTGTAAACAGATCTTAATGTCTAGAGATGTCCGATATAATTAAGGAGCGCTAAAAGATGAAGAAATGAGAAAATCAGCTTGATAATGCAAAAACGAAATTAAATTCTTTTTCCTTTATTTTCCTCTCTTTTCTTCATCCTTTTTTTGCATCCAAAGACTAGCAACTATTCATGGAAGCAATCATCTGCATGAGTTCAGATTTGTTCCTATTTTTTCAAATTTTATTTTTACTTTTTTCTGGCAAAGATTTATTTTAGGTACATGCCTGCTGTGGTTTTGATGTTCCAGGTAGGAATTCCACCAATAACTCATAACTTTTCACATTTTCAAGAACCAAAAAAAGGGGAACTTTTAACTCAAGAGAAATAGGCAATAGAGAATCATCTAGTTATAGAGCTGGAGTCAAACTAGGTCCAAGCTATAATTTGACAAACTGAGCCACCTGAGTCCTTAGAGCTTATACCATGGTTTCAAATCCCGAATGGGACATCCAGTGAGATGCTGACATGGGTTACTATCCCCAATGTTGTGATGGGACTATCCTGCTTCATACCAGTATTTAAATTGACGCATCTTGGGATATCCTTTGTCCTAAGTATCAGGATGAAGCGCGACAGCCTATGAAAAACTAGAACAGCCCTATCTCACGGGATTTAAAGCCTTGGCTTCTACCATAATTGCATATCCACAAACAAGGCATTGCAACTAAGGCATCAAGTGTATGGAATATACAACAAAAAAGCTGCATATCTTCCCCTTTAATCACTGGAATACAACTACAACTCTTGTTTTGACAAGATCAAGAAGGGCTCTATTGGAATGAAAGCAACTCATAAATATAATATTTTTTCTAACTCACACGTTGCAAACAGAAGTCAGGTCCTCCCACTGCTGCACTACTTTCATCTTTTTTTTGAACTCCAGTAACAAAAGCATGTCAGATGCTAATAGTATTATCTTGCAAGTGCTTGCGAAGAAGTGCTTTCTATATCAAAAGCATAAGTATTGCCAAAAAAGGACCTAATTCTTGCTACTAAAATTAAAATCAATTACTTTTTGTAAAACAGCTGCAATGTGAACAAGTTATTGATACATTTGTAGTTTCTGACAATAATTCCAGACTAATGACTAACATGGAAATCTGGGATCATAGGTTAGGAATGCTAAGACAGCATACAAGTAATGACAACCATCCAAATACAATTTTATAGAAGAAGACAACCATGCAAATCATAAAGTCACCTGTAACACTTTCATTATAGATGCGTAAGTTGACGGTCTTCCAATTCCAAGTTCCTCTAGCTTTTTAACCTTGACACATAAAGAGTATATATATTAGTAAAGAATGTTATAAACTAGCTAACGGGATACCCACAAATTGGAGTTCATTAAAGATGCAGTCAGAGTCACAATCATAGTCCGCCAAAAGATGGACATCATGTGATAAAACAAGAACAAAAAACAGCTAACTTAATATGAAAGATACAGGGAGTACTAACCAATGATGCCTCAGAATATCGTGGTGGTGGTTTAGTATAATGCTGTCTGAGATGCACTTTAACCACAGATAACAAATCCTTAACCTATGACAAAAAGTAATAGACTAAGATCAGCCGTGACAAATTACAAGCCCAGGTTTCACATATAAAAGAATAACATGAAATACGAGTAGAAAACAAAGATAAAACGCATATGGGACCAAAAATATAGAAAAAAAAACTACTTACCTAGTCGCATCAGAAACTCATATTCAGTGCATGCATCAATAATGATCCAGATAAGAATCGAATAACCAACTTATGTGCATTTCACCATACCTTCAGTTTGTGGAGAACCTCAGCCACCTCATGGGCATTCTCTTCCTTCACATCATTTCCATTAACCATCGTTTCTTTGTCCTAAAATTGCAAAAAAGGTTTCAGAAGTTCTTCCATTACATAATGAAGCTTAAATAAAGCCATTTATGTCTCCTAGTGACAATCCATCAAAACTTCCAAATTTTCTGGAACTTCAGCAGCAAATTTTTAAAATTTTCAAATCACTGCCTTTCTTTAAAGAAGATACTATATAAAAATGCCACATCTTCCATTTGAGCTCATTGAGACTGCATTAACAACCGTGCCTTAAAGATGCATATTAAGGATGCATCTTTCAATCTATCAAAACATGTCACCATGATAATATGGATGCACATAAGTAATTTCTAAATGTAATACCACTTCTCAATATACGCAAATAAAAATACATAAATACTCCATATCAACAAGCAAAACTGTAAATCTCTCTTGATATGCTCATTATATCAACAATACAAAAAAAAAAGAATAAACAAGCAGTTTGTCACATTAATTTAGAGTATCTGGGCCATCTACCGACAATTACAAATGCACCATATTACAAATTTACAACAGTTCTGATGTCAAACATTACAATTCACAATAGCATATTAATTGCAAACATAAATAATGAACTTACAATTAGTGACTAAATGATCAAAACTTTTTTCTGTAAAAAACCTTTTAGTTGTAAAAAACAAGAACAAAACCCTTTAACCCCATATAAAGTGATGCTGAGATCTACATACTGTTATCAAAGCCGTATAGAACCTTTTAGCTGTAAGAAACCAGAACAAAAACTTTTAACCCCACATAAAGTGAAGCTAAGATCCAGTTATTGTTATCAAACTCATAACACCCTTCATGGAAATTACAATAAGTGTCTTAAACCAACCTCTAAAACAATACTGATGCAACAAACAACCAACCAAAGGATTTTTCAAAATATTCTAAACAATGAACTTAGAAGTTCTGCATCATTCAAGGTAAAGTATCCATTTATTTTTCTCTGTATCGATTATTGGATATCAAAATGAAGATCTCAGTAGGAGACCCATAAACTCTGATTTTACCATCCAATAATACAGTATTCAAGCCTTGAGTAAGACAGGATTTATGGTTTATTGCTAATGCCTCCACCTTTCATATCACAATTAGAGATAACTCTTGATTTTTCTTGATAGAGAGCATCAAAGAGACTGGACCTAACTTTACATCCCCAGGTACTATCCCTCTTCACGGACACTTTGAAATATTCAAGGAGGAAGCATCCATTTTACATCAATCACAGAAGACGTGCTTTGAAGACATGTTTTCAAAGGTGCATGACAATAAACATCTTTGTGTTTTTTACTTTTCTAGCAAGCTTGCCACCCCAATACTCAACTCAACTCAACTCATTTAAGCCTTTTTCCAACTACATGGGGTTGGCTACATGACTCTGCTTCCTTTGCTCTATTCAGGACCAAGTCGTGCAGATTTTGGTGCATGTGTTTTTTACTTTTCTAGCAAGCTTGCCACCCCAATGTAGCAGATTTTGGCCTGAACAAAATGTTGGATTTCAGGTGCATTAACTGAAGAAAATAACAGAAAGGAAACATCACTTACAACTAGTAGCATGTACAAGGTCCATCATACCATATATCGGTACCATGCCAGTATGGTATAGTACGATGCATACCATACCGAACCAAAAGCATACTAGTCAGGTAGATTGAGAGGCACCCACCCACTTGTGGGCACCATATCAGGCCAAACTAGGTGGTTCGACACATTGGTACGGGATGGTATGGGTGGTTTGCCACCTCGTACGTTGAACGATCTTGGTTTTAGGCCAGTTCACCTTGAACCGCTCTCAGGACAATTCAGCTAATCCTAGTAATATAGCACCCAACAAAATCATATTTATTTTCCTTCTACTAAAAATGTTTTTTGTTGCAATGCTAAGGGAAAGTCCTTTGTTGTCCAGCGCTAGTAATTTTCATAAATTCATGATATCATTATTTCTATGGAAGAACAATTGAACCTCCAACAAGACATTTTAATTAAAAGAGTCATTCTATGAAGAAACTTGAAAGAGAATTGAGGGGCAGTATTAGATCTTATAGCCAATTTAAGTGTTAGTTATCTAGTTCCATGTCTACTTTTACATAACCTTTTATGATAACAGTAACAGTGCACTTATTTCATAAGTGGCACCCTTAATACACTTGAAGAGGAGACCGTATGCATATAATATATTCCCTCTCACCATTTTAATAGCAACAGTACATTAAAGAATCAAGTGCAGTCTATGAAAAAGACTAAATGGTTTATCAAAGTGTCATCAAGAGCAGTCCGACGGTTGGTAGTTAATGGCTCATTGAAACCATAAAAAGTCATTTTTAAAGTCATGATGCAATGGTAAACTGCCATTTAAACTAGTTCAAGAATCTTAAGTCCACTAATGATTAAGTTTGAGCTTAAGAGTAAGAGTCAAGATATCAGTTGCATGATTAATTATACTCACACCCAAGAACTGAAAGTGTGTTGTGTTGTTCCAATGTTGACCAAGGTTGGCAACACATACCACATAGCATGTTGCATCTGTCTGCACTGTTTCTGCAACTGGTTATATCACGCAAGGCTTTCCACCATTCAGGGTTTGTACAAGATTTTGTCACAGAGGTTTGCCGTACCAGGAATCAATACTATTTCGGTACTAGACCGATATGGTTTAGTATAGAGCATACCGTACCAAACTAGTGGACCATGGAACCATACCAGTTTGGTTCGGGATGGTTCGATTCTCCCTTTGTACCAAACCAAAAGGCCAAATCATCCTGATTTTAGGCTAGTTTGGTTCAATTCGCCTCAAACCGCATGGTTTGAGATGGTTCGGCATACCATCTCATAAGTATCAGAGTATTATGGTCCATTATGAACCAGCATGAAGCGACGCAAATCAATAAATGATGCACAACGATCTGCTTCATTTTCCAAAGCTTGAAACTGATGCTATGCCTATGCAGATACATAACAGAAAGCTATAATATAATCCTTCTCTTTCATGTTCTCTTCTCTCCGCTTTATCTTCTTTGTATAATTCCTTTCTAGCCCTTTCGCCTTCATAGTCATTTCTAATATTCGTGTCTTTTCCCTCTATTTTTTTCTTCTGTCCAGTATTTATATCATACTTCCTTCCAAACTACCCCCTTTTTCTCTTCATCTTCCCACCTACTTTTCCTCAACCACTTACTTCTCTCCTACTTTTCTCGGAAATAAAAAAGAGCTATTTGCCTTATTTCTCTAATGCTTAAAAGGGAAATATTATTATCAGCACTTCTATCATCTTGTCAATTTGAAATTTGTGAACTATTAGGGTGCCAAGGTGCCATTGTTTCCTCTTTGACAGCCGTCAAACTCCTATGCCTTTGTGCCATCATATCATAACCAATTTATTTCCATTTTACATAAAAAATATCACATAATGAAGGAATCTGGCGCATAATTATGGCTTTAAAGGTACAAGTGAAGGATCTCATAGTTAGAGCACTTGCAATCATGTATCTTGAATTTTATAGTCATAACCACATTCTTGCTATTATATGTATTAAAATAATGACATTATTAATTGAGACCAATCAGTCCACGATAAGATATGTTAAGCTTGGTAACAATGAAATTTAATATACCAAATTTAATAATGCAGGTGAAGTAAGCATTTTAGAACAAACGTTACATACCAAATTTAGTAGGCCAAATCTAATTCCCCTAACCACAGTTCTGATGTCGACAACCAAGGTTTAAATCTGTGGGATGGGTCATCCCGATTTTTCTAACAAGATGGTCGTTCGTCCCAATTTTTCATGGAATAAAAGGTGTTGTTGTCCCATCTCATCCCAACACATGGGGCAAGAGGCATCCCAAGACGTGCCGATTGGGACGCCGGGACAATGGTAGGACAGTCCCATCCCGATACTTAGGACAGCAATCCACCCCAGTGTCTCACGAGACATTTCCTAGAACCTAAAACATTGATGATGACAACAATAACCAATCCTTAATTCCAAACTAGTTGGGGTCAGCCACATGAATCTGTTTTTTTCCATTCTACTCAGTTTTGAATCATATTTTCATACTAATCACAATTTTGATGAATGAATTATAATTATTGATAAATAACGAATCCTTGATATCAAATAAAAGGAGCACAAGATAACATTAACATACTTTAATCTCACAAAAATAAAGACCATTTGAGGATAGAAAGATTGATAGATGGTAGCCTCCTTGTAATATAGCATTTAGAATTCCATGCTTGTATGCACTAAGTAAATTGCTTTACAGTTTGAAATATATGAAAAAGAAAGGATCAAAAAAATTAAGTATATTAAAAAGCACAAATTGCGAACAAGTAATCTTATAAAAATATAACGCTTCTGAATATAAGTATATTAATCAAACAACAGAAAGCATAAAGCAAGGAAAATTATGAAAAATGGAACCATAGAAAAGAATCCATGAAAGCCTCTGCATAATTGATGTGCACATGATTTCAGATGATATATATCAAAATTATCTTGGTCTTTCATTTGCTTGAGATTTTAATGCAAGTGGATAAAACAGACCTCATAAACTGCTTGATATCCTGGAAACCCAACTCGTGAACCCACAGATCGGAAAATCATGTTTCCTTCGAAATTCCCGATATCCATTTGAATCTAAAGGAGAAGACTGTATTAGGAAATATAAAACTGACATACTAAGTGCATTAGTTAGTTAAAAAATGCTAGAAAATGCCATGATTAAAAAAGCATAATATAACAAATATTATCAATAAAAAGGGCTACAGAGATCTGAAGTGATAAAATTGCTACATTTCATTGAAGAGAACAAACAACAGCTAATTGCCAAAAGAAAGTGTCAACATATTACTACAGTGGTTTAAACCATACTGGAAAGATTAGTAGACCAGGAATTTTCCTTTTTTTTTTTTTTTTGAAGGGATGCATGCACATGGATGCACATGCATGCATAGAAACACACGTGCATGCGTGTGCACACCATGCAAGCATGTGCACCCACATGTACACATATAGACACATGAACGCATGGATGCATGAGCACACATGTATACACAAACACGTGCACACACTCAAACAAGAACATAGACATGCACCCATGCACAACCAAACACAAGAACGCAAATATGCACCTATGCAAGCGCACACATGTAAATACACGCACACGGACACAAACATATGCATGCACACACGCGCGCATGCATGCAGAGACAAGCATTCAAAAAATGCACAATACAAACAAAAAAAAACAATTAATTGCCAAAAGAAAGAAAAGTGTCAACATTTTACTACAATGGTTCAAAGCATAGTGAAAAGATTAGCAGTGCTGGAAATTCTTTTTTCTGAGGGAGACATGTGTGCGTGCGCACGTGCATGCATGCACACACATGCACACACATAGATATATACATAGTCTTCTAAATTTAAAATAAGATAAAGCATGGTACATCAACTAGATGCTATAGATGAAATCACATTCATACCACTTTGATAATGAATTGGCCATTGTTAAATGTTTTCATACCACTTTGTTGATAAACTAATCATTATCATGAGTAAGGTTGGCCAAACCAATTTCAAACCGAACTAGTCTGGAATTAACACAATTTGGCTGTTTGGGTTAGCGCCAACCCTAAACCAGCTTGAACTAACCCAAACCAATATGACTGCTCAATTCAACTTGATATAGATTGGTTCAAACAATTCATTGCCCATCTCAACCCATTGATATGATGGGTTCCCAACAAATTTTTTTCTAACTTATTTTGCAAGCAAAGTCAGGGAAAAACACATGGGATTTGAAGCTCAAAGCAAAGATGAAGTGCAAAAAGAAACAATTTATAAGTATATACACATAAATAGTAAATTTGTCAGGATATACACTTAGAAAGAAATAATATATACATGTATTCAAGCAAGTAGCAAATTTAAAAGAGAATACACCGAATTTTAGATATTTATATCGATATACATGCAAAAATAACAACCAATAAGTGTATACATGCAATTTCAAATATTTATAAGTGTACAATTACAAACCCTAAATAATAATAAATCTAAATATCTAGTAAATCAGGTGCTGTATAAATCCTACGGTTATCAAAGACTTAGAACTTTATTTTTTTAAATTTAATATGGACATATTTCAATAAAAATATAATTTTTGAAATATTAGATTCTAGAGAAATCTTTTTGGATTAGTTGGAATTGTTTAATAAGTATGCTCACAAAGTAATTAATGATTTAGAGTTTTGGATTAGTTGGAATAGGCTCGATGGTCGAGCTGGGCTAGGCCCAGGCAAGATTATCAGGCTTAGCTATCAATGTGTAGTCTGATTGGCTTAGCATTTGCTCAACTCTACTCTGCTGCCACTAGCAGCCTCATATTTCAAAGTTTGGGCTAGGCTTGGAGGTGTCAATAACGATCATAATGCCTCAATCTCCATTGTCTTTGCCATGTTCACTACCACCATCAAGTACCTCTATGCCTCCATCCCTCCCCCCTCAAGTTTGGATGAAGCATTTCGGGCTATAGACATCTAAACAGCATGATGCTGTGTACAGTGTATTATTCTATAAGGTACCATATTGGACCGGCCTGATATCTAAATGGCATAAGTCATGGTACCAATATTGCTAGCATTGTTGGTTCGTACCAACAATCGATATGTATTAAGAGTCAATGCATACTAACTCTGATTTATTCTCGTAAGACTGACTATTTCAATCCATACCGTCTATACTAGCACTGCATCATTCTAATTCAAAACTGGTCAGTATTTTAAACCTTGGACAGAGTTCTATTATATCATCTTTTTCTAAGCACATGGAAGAAGGCTTCAAATGATTCAAGTGGAGATGAAGAATGATGATCAATCATAGGCTAAACTAGATGTTTGTATTAATCAGTTAGCCTAGCCTCACTTCCAATCAAAAAAATAAAAAGAAAGAACCATCAACGTAGTTTTTATAGCAAAGTAAGGTTTAATATATATTTCAAATATAGTTTACCATTCTATGTCATTTATAATTAGAGTCCGATGCAACCAAGAATTGGTGTGACAGACGGTGGTTATCCAAGCCATAGGGCAAGGACACGTCTACCTACCCAATGCTAAGCCCTTTGTTAGCCAGGGGAACCAGTGACCATTCAAGCCAAGCAAAATGCTGAAATAGCATGTACCATGTCAGTGTCAAGCCAACATGGCACCAGCAGAACACTTGTTACAAAATCTATATAAAGAACTCACTCATGCAATTTGAACACTTAAAAGCTCCATGCCTACTGAGACAAATCTCCCTGCCTACTGAGGCAAATCACAGATGCCCACCAAGACAAATCTCTTTGCCTGCTGCAACAACCTCCCTCCAAACCAGTATCATGTAGTAGGTGCCACAGCACCTATGCCAATGTCGATGTTCCATGTCCAGCTTAATACCAAGAAGCACATGGAGTATTGTACAAAAGATAGTAACTAGTATAAGGTTTCAAAATTATACATCACATGTTGCTAGTATAAGGTTTCAAAATTAACATAGTTGTGTCCTTCACTTATTCAAACCATGAAATGCATATGTAAACTTCTGTTAACACATGAAGTACGATGACTCATGATTCTAGATTTTTATAGAATAGCTCAATATTATATTGTAGCCATAGCAGTTCAAATAAGTCTAAGTTCATAAAAATACTAAAATGCAGCATACCACTGGATGTTAATTTTAAACTTTTAACCACCTAGGATGTCTATCTATTTTAGCGTACCCTACTTGATGACTTAGTAACATGCCAGCCCCTGGCCGTTATGGCTATGATCTGTAGACTTTGATCCTTTGTGCCATTAGTTGAAGACAAGCATCCATATCTCCAGACAATAATTGCAAGACAATTAGTTTGGTTGTGATCTTGAATAATAGACCACCACAGCATACAAGTCAATGTGGATATTGAAAAAATGTCATTGGACATATAAGACATTATGTAAACATAGTGAAAACCATGCCACTGAACTGTAAACAGTAAGTGCACGTCTTTAACTACCACTAAATCTTTTCAAGGATTATCTTAAGTTTGTGAGCTAAATAAAAGCAACAAACAGACAGTAGTAAACATAACCTGAGAGAATCATTTTACTGCCTTAAATGGGGAAAAAAGAAAAAGAAAACAGAAACAAATAACATACAGACCATATCAGTTGTGACAGGTTCCATTTGGCATGCCATGGTACGAGTCCATATAAGAGAGTATAACTTTAAAGAATCATCATCCAGTATTCCTACTAAAGTTGCTGTAAGATAGAAGAAATGTCAGAACAGTATGCCCAACAAATCTGCACTGTAAAAGAATCACAATGAAAATATAATAGTATTGTTACAAAGAAATGATGAATCTTTGGACATATCAACTTCAAAACTCAAGATTGAATTGGAATGCACAATTTTTTAGCCAATTCTGGATCAGTCATCACAACAAACAGCAGACCAACGGAAAAGACTGACAATATTTTATAGCCTAATTTTATAAACAACTCTTGATTATGAAAAGAGATCTTATACTCCCATGCGCATGCTTCCAACAAAAGTAGGGCATAGCATTTTGCTATTCTAAGTGTTGTCAAGTTAAAAAATGAATTCAGTCCCCATGCTTGCAGACAGAGACAGTAAAGACAACTCAACCAGCATGTTGTGGACCAAAGCATAATGGCATGAAACATCTAGTGCACCAGCTATAATATAGACATTTCTTAACAGTGCATTCAGCTGAAACTTGAAACAAAATAGACGGTTTTTGATGGCAAGATGGAGTACTTATTTTCAAATGTGAAGCAAGAAATTTATTGAAGACTATTTTCTTCATATGATATGGAATAAGAAAGAGCTCCTATCAAGCATTGGCAGTAGCTATCTTTCAAATAACATCGACAAAGCTAGATATGGAACATTATAACATTGACTTTGAATGGGTCTGAAAATAATGCTTCTTAATTTTACATTTAGCAACGTATTTATCACAATCTCAATTTATAAAAGAGCATGCATATTGTGAAAAGGATGAAGCAAGCATAAACTACCTTATCATCGTCACAATCCTTTAATTCACATGAACATAAGAAAAAAATTATGTAAAAGATCCATCATTTACAGAAAAAACAATTATCTCTAACAAAGAAATGTAAGATATAACCATCAAAAATATTGTGTGGAAACAAGGAATGCAACAGAAATAACAATTTTGTCTTCCATGTTTGTTAACCGACCAACACAAATATGACACATGCACACACACAAATACCATCGAAAATACACTGCAGCTGAATGCTTATGTGCCTTGCACAGAAAAGCTAGTGGATTTAGGGGTTCTGGAGAGACATTTATTATTTAGTCAATGGCTTCTCTGGAACAATTTTAAAACTTCATTACCAGCCCAGAAGTGATAAATGAGTCTGTTCATTACAGAAGCCCTAAAACTTTTTAATGATTCATCTAATAGAGTAGTCATTATGGAGAATTGGTTATCATAGAATGCAGTTACGGATACAAATAATAGAATTCAGGATAAATAGTTTCAGTTTGCTGTAAAGATGAAGAGAAAACCACATCAGACTAGATCAAAGATAGTTTATTACATGGTAACCTCCTTATATTAGTGGGTCTGATAGCTTCATGAGCTTCTTGGGCATTCTTCACCTTCCTAAAGTATTTGCGTATGCTCTTTGATGCAAATTCCTCACCATACCTATGTAGTAGAAGCAAAAGTAAATATTAAAATCTAAGAAATATTGAATAAGGTGGGTTTTAGAGAAAAAAATGAGTTACCAAAAGGTATATAGAATTGATAAAAAATTTGTATGATAGAGCAATAACTATTGTTAAAACAACAATAGGAGAAATTAGTGAGTTTTCAATTATTGTAGGTTTACATTAAGGATCTGCCTTAAGTCCGTATCTTTTTGTATTATTTATGGATGAATTAACCAAACATATTCAAAATGATATCCCATGGTGTATGATATTTGCAGATAATATAGTGTTGATTGATGAAACTAAATATGGAGTAAATGCTAAGCTAGAAATTTGGAGAGAGGCTTTAGAATCTAAAAGTTTTAAGATTAGTAAAACTAAAACTAAATACATGAAATGTAATTTTAGTGAGAGTAGAAATACAAATGAAGAAACAGTGAAGATTGCAAGCCAAGAGATATCAAGGAATGAAAAATTTAGGTATTTGGGATCAATTATCCAGCAATAAGGTGAAATAGGTGAAGATGTGAATCATAGAGTTAAAGCAGGATGGATTAAGTGGATGAGTGCTTTGGGAGTATTATATGATCGGCGCATCCTATTGAAATTGAAAGAAAAATTCTATAAAACTGCTATTAGGCCAGCTATGCTATATGGAACAGAGTGTTGGGCAATATTAAAACAATATGTGAATAAATTAAGTGTAACATAAATACGTATGTTAAGATGAATATATGGTAAAACTTTAAAAATATAATTAGAAATAAACATATAAGAGAAATATAGGAATAGCCCCAATTGAAGATAAAATGAGAGAAAATCGATTACGGTGGTTTGGACATATACAACGTAGACCTTTAGATGCTCCCGTTAGAAAAAGTGCTCTTTTAATAATTAATGGTAAGAATAGAGGTAGAGGTAGACCTAAACTAACATGGACAGAAATAATTAAAAAAGATATAACTATTTGTAATTTAAATGTCGACTTGGTCTTGAATAGAGCAAAGTGAAGGAAGCAGATTCATATAGCCGACCCCATGTAGTTGAGTTGAGTAAAAAATATTGAATAAATAAAAAATTTTGTCAACATTTAGATATAAATTAACTGAATATGAGGCAGCACTGATAAATAAACTTCACTGAGAAAAAGAACAAAAGAACATGGAAACGTATGCTCTCATGATATTTTGGGCACTTAAGACCCTTAGTTAACAACATGCTATCATATGCAGATGCTCCAGGTACAATCATACCATCTCACATCAATGTAAATAAATAAACTTTATTGAATTTTCTTTTTTCTTCAAAAGATAAATCAGCAACCCCTTGCACCAATGTGCAAACATATATGCATGCTCAAACACTTAAAGAGTCTTAGCGAACAATAATTATAACTCATTTGCAGGAAGAAAAGTAAAGTGATCTCTTACAGTGGCTCCCATGGTGTCAATGTGGAAAGTTGAAAAATGAACAAAGAAGATGTGTTCCATGATAAATTTCTATGCCGTGTGAACATTGCATTGAAGCAAAAGAAAAAAGCAGCAGCCATCCCATAATACACCACCTATCATATTGTTAAGCTATCAATTCAGCAGCATGGTGCACATTTCTATACCAACCATTTGAGGGCATATGATTGTGTCTCAGTGCGCATCAATGCCTAATCTTCAATATGCATGGTATATGCTCCCATTTTAAACCCATGCCCACCATCCAAAATGACCTTGTTTTTGTATTGTAGTAATGCCTAAGTAAATACCCAAAAATTTGGAACATCACATTGCAATTACTGATTATTGCCAATTCTACTGTTTTTTTCAGTATCTTTAAATTTTAGATAGTCTCCTGTGGCTACATTTTAGAGCCGGCCAAAAATTTTACTTCGTATCTTAATTTTTTAACCTCATTTAGTATACAAAATGCATAGATTATGATACAGTTTAGAAAAAACTGAGCCATCGCTGATTGAGCAGCAGATATATAATCTTTCACATGCCCATGAACTATAAAAGAAAGTGTGTGAGAGCCTCATCCTACTGAAAATTAAAAATAAGAACTTCTATATATTCATTTAGGCCTATCCCAACGAGCGCTAACTTTATCCAAGTGATGACTAGAACTAATATATGCAAACGGAATAAGGTAGGATCTGAGCAAACAACTTGCATGAAGGTTTAGGGCCTTTCTTGATTTAGCACTTACATCTTAGAGTTAGACAAAACAAACCCCAGACACATCCATGACTAAAGACGAGGGAAAATGAATAAAAAGAGAACCAGCTAAATTATTCCACATGAAATATCTACAAGCCTAAGACTGGCATATAGATGTGGCAAGTTACTCACCTTTCTTTAACAAAGGAATGAATATCCTCTGCAGCTTCATTAGATACCTTCAAAAACAAAATGCATCAGAACAAAATAAGAATGCCATAAATAAAATTAGCAAACTGCATTCTAGCCAGACCAAAAAGCACAAGAGCTCTAAGAGTTATGATCCCATTTTCACAGAACCAGCATGATGTTTTGGAGGTCCAAAATAACCTAAAAAGGAGGGAAAAATTTTAACAGATATGCACTGGACTGGGTTAGGTATTATACAAAATTTTAAAATATTAATTTTGGTGAAGCTGACAACCCCATGTAGTTGGGAATAGGCTTAGATGAGTTGGGTTGAGTTGAGAAATTTTGGTGAAGCTTCACTTTTAACAGATATGCAAATTCATGTGCAAATTGAGCAAACTGAACTCGAGCAGCATTTCAAAGGAAAGATTGGCCCATGAAAATAGCTCATTGATTTATTTAACCAAGGTTTTAAATTCTGTGAAATAGGGTCTCATTTTCTCCACAAAATGGGATACCCTGATATCCAGCCACATACTGGTGATTGCCCCAGTCAAGCACCTCCACAGGCATTGTTTCATGTAGGTTTTCAGATCCGAGTGGGACATCTCATAGGACGCCAAGATAGGTTGTTGTCCCAAGTGTCAGGATGGAACAGTTATGTCATCATCCCAACATCCTAGTGGGCACATCTTTGGACATCTCGTCTTAAATGTCATGATAGAACGAGATAGTGACGCATCCCATTCTATGAAAAAAATTGAAACGACCCTGTCCCATGAGATTTAAGACCTTAGTTTCAAATTCCGATGAGAAATCTCATAGGATGTCGAGACAAGTTTGTCGTCTCAAATTTAGGATAGGATCAACCTACCATCGTTCCAATGCCACAATCAGCATGTATTGATATACCCTTTATCCCAACTGTCAAATGGGGATGGGATGGTACTGCGTCTTATTCTATGAAAAAATCAAGATGGCCTTATCCTATATGATTTAAAACCTTGCTTAGAGGTACCCTCTGCCTCCCTCTCCGCTTCCTTTATTTATTTATATCTTTGTTTTTTTCTTTCTTTTCTTTATTTTCTTCTGGTGCATTCCATTTTATGAAAAAATCGAGATGACCCGGTACCATGCAATTTAAAACCTTGCTGAGAGGTACCCTTTGCCTCCCTCTCCCCTTCTTTTCTTTATTTATTTATTTCTATCCTTGTCGTTTCCTTCTTTTCTTTCCTTTTTCTTCTTCTTTATTTCATTTCTATGTTTTCTTCTCCATTCCTTCATTTCTTTGTTTTCTTTTTCTTTTCTTTCTTTCTTTTTTCCTTTTTTCTTTTTTTTTTTTTTTTTCTTTCTTTTTTTTCTTCTTTCCATTCATGGATGGGTTTCAAAGACTTCCCCCATCCTGATCCCATTATTTCGCAACAAGAAGACACGATGGCAGGACTGCCCCCATCAAGATTTAAAACATTAGATAACAACCCTGAATGCATATCACAAGTAAAGAAGATGGGAACAAAACCAATTCTCTAGCTAATATGGTTCAAGTAGAAATTTATCAGAAAGGAATTAGATCATGTATCCAAACTGATACTTACATGTAGTCCATCAGTTCGCATGTATGTTACTAACCCTGTTGCCTCTTCATCTGATAGTTTAATCCCCTCATACAGCTTCTGAGCCACCTGCACTTAAATAATAAAAGCAATGAAAGATTAAAAAGGAAATCAGATTGTGAATTTGCAATAGAGAGAAAAGATTAAAAGAAAGATAAAAATACGAAAACCGTGCATTCAATTAATAAAGGTTCAACACAGGATAGCTTAAACAACTCCAAGACCTCCAGAAATGGTTCTACAATAATAAGCAAGCATGAACCATGCAGTTCCAGAATGTGTACTGTACACCACAAAAAATAAACTGATGTGTGAAACAAGACTCAAGAACAAAGAAATAATAAGTAAAGGGAAGATATGTAAGTTTGAATCATGACGGCATTCAAAACTTCCATCACAAAACCAGAAATGCCTTATTACATCATGAATTGCCAATAGTTCTCTGTATTTTACACTAAATTGGTTTGAACCAAGTCAACACCAGAAACAAAACAAAGAAGATGGTCCCTAAATAATTGCATAGGGATTCAAAGGTCCAGGTCAGGGAGTGTATCCGTGGATGGGTGATATGATATGAACAATTGACAAAGTATGCCAACATACTATCAAAAAGAAAAAAAGAAAAGATAATGGATACTAACCAATATGCTTTGGCATGGCCTACTTTGGCAGCAGAGTTTGTGTTTTGGCCTTTTTCTCTCATATTTTATTCATATTCTCTTTTTTAGTTAATGTTACATTTTTTTGCATAGATATGGTCAGAGTATTGATTTAAATGTCCTATTCGTCCTATTTACCGCGCAATGAAGTTGCTCATTTAATGCACAATTTTGCATAACTTGCAATTCAAAATTAATGAGCTAATGAATAACACCAAAGATTGTAGTGCATTGACATTGAAATTGTCTACCACAAGAACAACTTTGACAATTGAACCAAAAAGAATACATTTGCCATATCAGTGAACAAAAAAGGTCATGTTTTTGACATAAAATTATTGCCCCTCTTCATAATGCCACACCACGTGCCTAGAAGGCAGGTAGACAAGTAGCAACTCACCACATATATAGAACATATATATATATATGTATGTGTGTCTAACATTCAAGTGTGAAGATTCCTATTTACGCATTAAGTGTTAATTAGTGTTGTTTTAGACAAGATGCTCTGGAGAGCAAGATATATGAATTTTGTTACTAGAGTTTTGGTTTTACCAATTTTTAAGCAAAATAATTTTCAGCTTTTAAAATTTAAGAAATGGAATAGCATTTAAAAGTTGAAATCTTGAATTAACATTAATAAACTAGAATTTCATTTAAAGTTGAGAAATCAACTTAATATCTTAAGAGTTTCGAAATGTTGAGGAACTCAAGCAGGGATTGCTTTCAATAGATTGCTGCTCCTTGTTTGTTCCCACCATCAATAGATTGCACTCTTCATCTAGCAGAAATTCATGACCATAACTGATAAAGAATTAGAAAGACAAAATAAGAGAGGAAAAATATACCTCTATTTTCTTAGGATTTTTTAATTTGTTGTTGGAATTTCCAACACAACTTGGACACATAAAATTGGAATGATGTATGTTTCAACAATCTTGCATCTTTGCATACCCATCCTCTACATGATATGGTACTATCAATTATACCAAGCTAGCCATGATAAATATTACACTGATAAAAATACTTTTAAGGGATAAATACACTTTACTCCCCTAAGGTATAGCCTGATTTCACTTAGCCCATCCATGGTTTGAAAAGTATCACTTAACCCACCTAAGTTCTGCTTCCATTCATATTTGTTTGCTATCATTACCCACCTTGCTTGTGACAATTCAAAGGCAAAGAAGAAGAACAGGGGATCAATATTTGCAGGATTTTCTTCAAAAGATCTGTAGATTTTGCATCCTTAGCATCTCCCATTCTAATCTCTCAAAGCAAAAGATGTCAAGTGAAGATCTATTTGTTAATAACCTCATTTTTTTCATACCGAATCGAAGGATACCAAAGTGTTAGAGGAGATGCCATGTCTCCAACCGACCGATCAGCATAGGACTGCCGATCTGAAACAAGAATCTTAATCATCCTCTTCTAAATCCAAAGGCTTTGTCAACAGCAAAGAAACCCTAGAAATCTAATGGAAATAGAACACACACAAAACAAATTGCCTAAACTAAAATAATTACCGGTACGTAGAACACAGGCTTGATCTCTTACAAAGATACCTTTCCTTCAAAGATTTCCACGAGTCAAAAAGAAGAAAAGCTTTAGATAACTAAGAAAATAAATAAATAAATAAGTAACAATGGGAAAAAAGAAAACAAACATATAATCGTAGATCAACAAAAAAAAAGACAAAAATCTCAAAAATCAAATGATAATGCAGAGATCAACAAACTTATAAACTTAGACCAAATTTATGATCCTTTGACAAAAAAAAAAGAGGGGAAAAAATCAAATCCACATCATGTTAAAATATAGACAAAACTACAAAGAAAATTACAATAAAAATAAGTCAAAAATAAAACTGATGAAGAGAAGGCAATGAAGAATAAACTAGAATCCCTTGGCAGAACAAGTGAAAAGAAAACACGTCGATGAAACAAGAGATGCCCTTGGAGGGAAAAAATGGGCTTGGTGGAGCTCTAGTGTGCCCTTGGAGGTTCCTAGGGCATCGAGGAGACGCTGGAATCCAGCAACAACAATGTTGATTTGGATATGCCTGCTCTGTGCCAGTCCTATGGTAGATCTGAATGACAATGATCAAAATAAGTGCATAATAATTGGTACATCATTTGTAGATTGATTCCAAAAGACGCAAGAATTTGTAATTTTTTTTAAAAAAAAAATCAATCTTTCAATCACTCCACCCCCTTTTGCCGCCTTCTTTTGTCTTCACCTATTTCCTCGAACTGTCACAAGCATGCCTAGCCTAATAAACCCTTAGGTGGGTAACAGTAGCTAACAGCCAAGGATGCAAGCTCACCTCAGGTGGGTTAAATGACACTTTTCAAACCACAGGTAGATTAAGTGAAATCGGGCTATACTTTAGGAGGGTAAAGTGTATTTATGCCTACTTTTAGTGTTTTGCAGATTCACTTTCAAGTGAAAATTGAAAAATGCACCACCAAATGACTCCTTTCTTGTCTAATATGTAGACAGAGCAAGAAAACTTGCTTTGCAATCCACTATCTCTCTCCAAAGACAAATACAGCATCCATCAAAATACAACTTTCTTTATATAAGCCAAAGATGACCAAAACTTAGTTCTGCGCTCATTCCATGAATAAGAAACATATATCTATTCTCTTACCCCAATAATAAAGCTGGAAATTTTGCAAAATAAGGTCCACTGTTACATAGGCTTTTCTAGATTATTTGCTTTTACTTCTGCTTTAGGTGTTCTATATGGTGCACCTACTTGATGCAGCCTCTTAACATTAAGGTTGCAAAATATAATGTCTGTGTGCTAAAATAATTATCAGATCTCAGCTTATCTGGATATATTCTCTATAAAGAGAAAACATTGTGATGAATTTGGTAATAAGAGTGGTGAAAGAGAAGGGAGGAGGTCTAAGAGAACAATTGTCAGACATTCAGACAATAGAATGTCCTCTCAATCTTTCATAACAACTTTCATACATGGCCAAGGACTTAAAAAAGCAAACCATAAGCAAAAATGTTTTAAAACACCAAAACTACCCTCAATGTGGCCTGGCCCCCATGAGATCATGGTAAGAGCTGAAAAAGAATGTGGAAGGCACATCCACAAGACCACTGGTTTGCCTGTTCACACAACTTCTATAACAGATGGGATGGAGGGGATGAATGCAACTTAGAGTGCTCAGCCCCCATCAAGAGGATGCCATGGACACCCAACTCAATCAGATGGGCATCCATTCCCCCTTCTTATTCTTGCAACTTCCTTATTGACTGCTTCTTCTAGCAGAAAACGCAACTTATTACAGGTAATGTAGCAATTGTAACTTAAGTTCCTATATCATACATCATTTTAAGCCCACGAATCTAATATATCAAGCTAACTTATTTTAAACGTAAAAGAAAAATGAGTAGTACAACTGAAAATAAAACTTGATTATTTTAAAAAAGACAAAAACAGTGATAAAAGGTTGCAACAATCTACATGCAACCCAACTTCATAGCATGTGAATAATAAAGAGCTATCAAATGGCTAATTATCCAAACTTCCTTGAGCAAATCAAGAATGAGTTCTTATTTGCCACTTTAGAACTGATAATCTAGACATTCCCTGCCATAAAAGCCTACCTAGACAACTCATTGACTTCTTAAGGAAGAAACATGCAACATAATCTCTAATTATCAAGTGATAATCTAGACTTTCCCTGCCATAAAAGATTACCCAGACAACTCATTGACTTCTTAAGGAAGAAGCATGCAACATAAGCTCTAATTTATCGACTAGGCAGAAAAATGGTCTCCAATACACCAAAAGGTTGAGGGAGAAGGATGTTTGTATATACACATTGTGTGCTCGTATGGGGTTAGTATACTTTATATGAGGTTTATATACTCATGTATGGATCATGGCCAATTAACTAAATGTGCAAGTACATGGACTATTTCCATTAGTGAATCCAATATTTATTTGCAATCTAATTTTATTATGACAAATGTAAAGCCCTAAATTAATTTACAAAACGAGTAAAAGTGCAAAACAAATAAGAGTATACATAAGAAGTGTCTAAGTGAGTGGATATATATATATATATATATATATATGCATGTATGTATGTATTTGCAAGCTCACAAACACTATGACCTAGAACTTCACCCAAAAAGGCTAGCAAAAGATTATTATTTAGATTCCTTGTCCCTATATAAATACTCAAGGTCCCTCCAACATATGCACAACCAATGTGGTACTAAACATACACCCATGAAACAAACGCCCATGACCCATGGAGGCATGTTTAGCACAACATCCATTATACGTTTGGGAGATCTTAGGTACTTATATAGGGCTAAGAAATCCAAATAATAACATATGCTAGCCTTTCTAGGTGAGGTCTCAATTCATTGCACACAAAACATTCATACTAAGAGACCAAAAAATAGGAATGCATATGGATATGTGTTTGTGACACTAATATATGCATATCTATGTCTGTTATGTTCAATTTGTCACCCAATCCCAGCAACTGATCGGATAATTGCAAAGCTATAGATCCAACTAAAAATTTATCCATTTCAAACTTCAAAGACCAATCGAGTGTTTACACTTCGCACGCTCTCGTGATGTTTTGCCATAATCATGACAAGTCCTAGAAACCCTTATTAGCATGTTGCCACATACTTGTGCATCTTTCCATGTCAATGTGTGTTGACCACCAAGTGTCAACATAATATTTAATACATGCACAGCATTCCCTGATTCACACAAGCAAAACATGTGATACTCTAACCCTCATGCATAACTTTGCCATCAAAGCCAAACAACTAGTAAATCACCTTTAGAACAAATCTCAAATGGAGGTCCACTAAAATGCTTCAGCAAATTTTCTCCTTGTAACCTTTTATCTAACCATAACAAAGAACTGAGAAAGATAATGTATTGTGGCACTAAAGCTCAGAGCCATCTCATCTCCTTTGGTTTCAGAAATAAGAACTTCATATCAAATGTTAACATATCCTTGGCTGTCAATCTTATCCAACAAATATGATGAAGATAGTATATCAAAACTAGTGGATGCAAAGGAAAACTACTGTTATCATATTGGATTTCATCACATCAGAGTAACATATAAAAAACAAAGTTACGACAATTTATCAAAAGCACAGCAAAGAACAATAAAAATCCTAGAGGTTGAATTTATGCAGAACTTCCAAGTAATAACTTCAAAATCTAGAATTGCTCAAAAAAAAAAAAACTCCAAAATTTAATTAGAAGGCAATCAGGGATGCATGTAGGGAATGTAGTGCTCAAGGTAAAATCTAAATCATTATTCATCATGCCTTTCACTTACTGCAAAGAAATCACATGACAGAATGAATAGATTAAAGATATTAAAGAATAAGCTGACCTTCATTGTATAGGCAGCAGTAAAATTCAATTTGCTGGCAGCATCCTGTTGGAGAGTTGATGTTATATATGGCATGGGAGGATTCCTTTGAACCTTGCTTGTTTTTACGCCTATTACTTCAAATTTCGACAAAGAAACTTGTTTTTCAATAGCTTCTGCCTCCACTTGAGAGCATATAGAAAGCTGATTTAACTTCTTGGAATCAAAGTGAGTCAACTGTGAAGTGATAAAATTCTTCAGAGAATCTGAACTTGCAGCTTGAAACTCAACCCCAACAGTCCAATACTCTTGTTCATTAAATTGCTCTATCTCTGTCTCCCTATCACATATGAGAGACAAAGCTGCAGATTGAACTCGTCCAGCTGACTGGCAACCAGGTAACTTCCTCCATAGCAGCGGTGATATGCTGAATCCAATTAAATAATCAAGGGCACGCCTTGCAAGATAAGCATTGACCAAGTTCATATCTATCTCTCTAGGAGACTGCAAAGCACTTTTAATAGAAGACTCAGTTATCTCATGAAACACAACCCTTGCCATGGTAACATTAGCATTTAAGGCATCTTGCTGTTGCAACATCTCAGTGATATGCCATGCAATTGCTTCTCCCTCACGATCAGGATCAGATGCAAGTATTAAGTTTTCTGCTCTGAGAAACAGAAAAGGTGAAAGAGGGCAAAAGGATCAAAGTGTGACCTTTTCTTAAAATAAATAAACAAATGCAATACCTTAGTGATTTAAAACATGCATGCCATTTTCTTATGCAAATTCAAGAGGTTTGTGAAATGAACTTGACAGATAGAGATTTGAACTCATTAAGTATACAATAGATTAAGGTGGATATAATGATTGCACGTACGCGATTTATAACCAAAGATGCATGACAACTAGCAGATGATAAAAGCAAAGGTGATGAACTAGGTGAGAAGCCCCTCCCATTGGCTTCTGTTATATTCCATATACTCCAATCGATTGACAAGTACCATCTGTAGGATGACATCCTTAAAGAAGGGGCACATTCAAAATTCAAAAACAGTAACAATACAAAGGATTCTTAAATTTCGATGCGACAAGTTAGTGCTTTCTTGGTTTGACTCTTACTAGAGTTTTCACATGCGATAAGTAATGCATACATTGGAGTTAAGTTTGAAAAACACAATACCACATGGTGAGTTTCATAAGAAAATCCTCACAAGCCAGAACATTGAATCAAGAGGGATCAAGTTTGATAGCAATGCACCTCATGCAGCATGGGAAATGAAAAATTGCCACATTTATTTCTTAACAGTGTTTTCTCTTCAAATTTCAGAGTCAGTCTCTCTTGACAAGGTCTGTTTCACATTGCCTATACTCCAAAACTGGGGATGTGGAAATTAGCTACTTATCATGGTGTCTTGCCTCAATGTTATACACATGTATGGAGGTATATTCTTTGCTCGAAGAGGACCATGCTAGGATCTTTTTTTAATAATGTTGCTTGAGAACTTCTTTCTTCAGCATTTTCTGTTCAGTTAGGACTCCTTGCTCCTAACCATATTGATGAAAACTTTTCCTTTTCTCCAACAATTTAATGAATAATATCGATACCACTTCCTGGAGTGAGGATTCACTCAAGCCACATGTAAATAGAAATGCAAACTCAAAAATGCTGGGACATACTTATCATTCATTAGATAGCTGGACTTCAACTATCATATGATTTACAGTAAATATTCAGGTCATGCATAATACAAATATTCAGGTCATGCATAATACCTCAAGGTTTCTCTGACATCAGATGAAGGCCAAAGATCTAATAAATATTAGTTTAAGTCATGAGATTAGTCAAATTTGGGTTTTAGGTTGTCAGCCTATACAAATGAAGAAATTTAAAAGATTTTAGAGAAGTATTTTATTTATTCATAGTGCCGGTTTAACCTCTTCCTACTGTTATTGATGTTTCATTCCAATAATGCTTTGTATTCTTTCCTCATCCTCCAATTTAGAACATAAGTTTTATTTCAAATTTCCAATCATGTTTAATTCTTCTTTCTTTATTCTCCAGGTTACACACTAAGTTTTGAGATTAGAAGTGCGGAGGTGGTGGTGGCTAGCAAGCTCATTGAAGAACATAATTATTGGTAGGATCTAGTTGAGCCATCTCATTCTTGCTGGCCTTTTGATCCGGTTGATGAATTGACATTTCAGGGATCCGTCCCCCCCCCCCCCCCCCCTACAAAGAAAAAAGAAAAAGAAAAAGAAAAGGAAGGAAGAAAAAAACACTTGCCTGTTGTGGCCGTTCTCTAATCCACTAGTTGACATCTATCCTTGGAAAACAATAGCCTCTATGGGATAGTATTGAGTTGATTGTCATGGTGTAATAGTCCATAGTTGTTTAAAATAAAACAAGAAGAGGAAGAAGAAATCTACAGGAGCATTTTTTTAGTGATATATTTCAGCTAGAAACACACAAAGGATCATACCCGCTTAGTGCTACCTTAATGCTCTTGAGATGAGTCCAGGCAGCAGCAGGCACCTCCCAGACCATGCTGAAGTCATCATCAGGCCGTACAGATCTTGACCTCCCAGCCAAGTCCCTCACATGACCATGGCTAGGTAGCACTTCAAACATGTCCCCAAGATAATTCTGGATGACTTTCGCTTTGGTGGCCGACTCAACAACAACAACTGATTTCCCAGAAGGCGGATAAAGAGGCCTCCATTGCCTTCTCCCATTTTCCATTCTTCCCACTGGAGAATTCTCGCTGCTAATCTTAGCATCATACAATGCACCATTGGCACTTGCTTTCCCTGCCTTTGATGTTTTTCTTAAACCTTTTGGCTCAGCAGCAGCACTTACAGAATGTTCTGCATCTTGTTTCTTACTATTACGCTTCTGTTTCTTTTTAACCGGAGCTTTAGCAGTTTGTGTCTTGCCATTGCTCTTGACTGCTCCTTTCTTTTCCTTAACATCTTGAATAGCCTTCCGTTCCCTCTTAGCAGCATCTACTACCCTAATAGCTGCCTTGCCAGTCTTTGCAGTACCCTTTCTAGAGGGATTGGTAACTGCAGCATTTATTTCTCCATTAATGTTGTTACAAGCAGCAGATAATTTTTCTTGTTTCTTTGATCCATGAAGCATTTTACGTGCAGAACTACCATCTCCCAACATCACATTATCACCATCCTCCTTTGACTTTACCTTAGATTGATTTTTACTGCTAGATGAAAATAACCTTCTGCTAATAAGTTCATGAGCTATAGAATTCAATCTAGAACTACTGCTAAATTCAAAATTTCCAGAAGTTATATTGCCCCCATGTCTTGCAGAACAAAGGGCTCTAAATTTAAATTTTGGACATTGTCTAATTGTAACCTTCGGATCTTCCAGGCTTGACAAATAGTTCTTGACTATATGCTGGCCGGGCTTCACATATCTCCCCCCATAGCCAAGTGGTGAGTGTGGCAGGCAGCTACATGGAAAATTCTGCACTGCCCTGTACTGAAGCTGCACCAAAAACCAAGAAAACAATTAACTTTAAAAACAGTAGAATGGATATTGTCATATTTGCTTGTCTGGAACTATAATCACGGTCAACAGTGAAGAGTGCACAACAGAAGTGGTGAGACAATACATCAAATAGGGCATCGGCGGAAACGAACCATCATATTCCAAAAAGTAGCAGCAGCAATTGGAACACCCCCATAACTAAGAAACAATAAAATACTGGAAAGCACCAATGGCTCCCACTCAGATAGCGCCCAAGAAACCCCACGGCTGGAGGTTTTCGTTAAGGTGTCCAAATTATTACCAAGAACAAACCTTTAACCCCACTTCTCACCTTCTCAACCAAAACTATCGAATAAAATCCAGATGTCTTGATAGTTTTGACAACCAAACCAAAAGGATAGATAAAAGAGAGCTTGAGAAAGTGAAATTTACCATGGCTGGAGAAAGCCGGGAAAAACTAGAGAAGTTTCTCCGCAGGAAGCTAGACAAGACGAGCCTACGGATTTGGAGCGCCATAATAGACCTCTGCAACTCGACCCGAAGGCGAAAGCCGCTGAAACTACAACCAAAATAAAGACACAAAAATAAAAAAGAACATAGTATTAGCAATACTTTCGAGTGGAAGCGGAACGTGGGTGCGAGGTGGTGTTTCTTGGTACCTGGAGTTTTCGAGGGTTAGGGCTTTGAGGCGGCATTAGTGGTAGAACATGGCTGCAAGACGAGGGCGGCCGAAGATAAAGCGAGGGGAGGAAGGGAGAGTTTGATAACCTCCAAAAGCGCGGCTCCAAGCAAAAGGAAAATATCATCCGCTTAGGGGTTCTTGGGGCGAAACTTATTATATAGCCTCCGAAATATGGCTGAAAACGGATCCGATAAACTCTAATTGTATTCGAATCAGAGTAGTTTTGAATATTTATTTTATAATTTAATTAAATTTAAATATGAATTCAAATATTTAATTTAAAATTAGTCAGATATAAATATAAATATAAATTTTATATATTTTTAAATATGGATATAGATATTCATTTATTATATATATCCGGTTAATATTTCGAAACAAAGCCCATCGAACGTCAGACGACGGCTATTTTTTAAGTAAAAAAATAAAATCAAAACCGTCGGTGATGAGAGTGAACTTCGAAGAGAGTGAAGAAACGCATGAACGATGAATTCGTCGACACATCGCGTATAGTTGGTAGAAGGGAAGAGTCTCCCTTCCGCTCCCGTTTCTTCTTTCGTTCATTTTTTTTTTGGCACAGCCCGCTCCCTTCCTACTTCTAGACTTCCTTCCGGTTCTTGAGTTCTTCAGACTTCAGTGAAGAGGAGCGATCCATCACGGAGGCAGCGAAGGAGACAGTGCCACAGTGGTCGAGGAGCAGCGATCCATCGCGGAGAGCAACCGATCTGTTCGATCCGTTTGGATTTATCAAAGTCAATGACTTCGTGTTCGGTCCGTTCGAAATCTTCGGATTTGGCAGTTCGGCTCGGTCGTCATCAAGTAAGCTTCCTTTCCTTCAACCTCTTCTCTTTACTAGGGGAAGCCTAGAAGGGCGAGGGATGGGTCCGTGGTGGCTATGGCTGGCGGTGAGGCCGAAGGCCGACATCCGGCCCATCACCAGGGTGGTTTTTCAGCCCTTCGAGTCTTCTCTTGAGGATGCTCTAAGCTCGCCCTCGAGTCTTAACTCTTTGCTCTATTCTGAGCTCGCCCTCATGCCCACCATGCCCGATCAGTCCATCGCCCAGTTGCCCGCCAGAAGTACTCCAACGATTGCGAGTCCGCTCTCAATGAGCAGATCAAGTTGGAAGGCTACCGTTGATGCCATGGATGAATATTGATTCGGGTAGGCTACGGCGGCGGCTGAGAGGAGGAGGAGGGTGGTGGTGAGGGCGGCAACTATCTGGTCGAGGGTTTCGATTACTCTCATCTCATCCATCTCCCTTCCGACTGTAATAATCTCTGACGACGACGAGTTTCATGACTTTCGTCGTTTCCACCTTTCTCCAAAATCTCCCCTCTGTAACTCTGTAATCCCAACGCTAATGGGATTGGAAGACTAACTCTCGATTGGCCATAGCCACATGTGTTTCCAAAACCCATAGAACAGCATTGAAAGTAAACCGTTTCATCTCCAAAGCAAATTAATTTTTCCACATCCAACCAGCGAGCCTCCGTCGCTCGCTTTCGACCATGGCTTCCATGGCGTCTTTATCGAGAACCATCACGATGGCAATAACGAAATCAACATCACGATGGACAGCAATGATATCGCGTGATACTATAGCTACCAGAAGCCAGATGATCGAGCTCTTTTCCCTTGTAGGAGCCTACCACCATTCCCATACTGGCTTCCATCATTCCCGTGGATCGAAGAACTCTATTCTTCCCTTTGTTTCTTTCACCAAGACTTCATAAGAACATTCTAGAGAGAAATGAGAATAAGAGCATGATTTCTTCTGTTCAGTAGCAATATCTTCGTATCATTCAAGCTAAAGAACCATCCATGGGCTCGTAGGAAGTCGTCGCTGTCTCATGGGGCTAATGATGCATGCTGCTCCTGATTTGAGGAAAGAAGGGATTTTAATTTCATAAAAAGATGATTTTTAAAAAATAATGGTAAGAAATAACAAGGATACAGAGGGTTATCCCTGGATTTGATTAAAGTAATTTATCTCTGGATCGTTGGATGGGTATTAACAAGGATAAAGAGGTAATGCTCATAGATACTCAGTTATGATTATTTGCCATTATTTCCCTTCTTTTTTAATGCTTCAACCAGTCCTTGCTTCTGGAGCAAGGCTGCCAAGGCACCTAGTTTTTAATATGACCGCTATTTGACAACTTTTTAAGGGTTGATATATCATTATGTTTGGTATTTACATCTCAATTCTCACATTAAACAATAGACAACGATAAATGTATCATGTACCTTGGCTTGAATGTGACTCTTGCATTGCTATATTTTCGACATCATAGCCTTTGTGTTTTATTTTTATTTTTGGTGTTACAATGTATTTTATCATAACATTTGCCTTTTCATTATTGATTCTTTTAGAGATTAATTTCCTCAGTGTGATCATGGATTTTCTTATTATATATTTTATTTTTTTATATTTTGAATGTAGTTGTTATATATCATGTCTTCTAGTGGAACTATTGAAGATGCAAGTAGTAAATCAGTTGAGCCTACAAATCAAACAGAGAGGAAAAGACAAAAGAAAAAGCTAACATCTAAAATTTGGGATGATTTTACAAAGTATGAATTAGAAAAGGAAGTTGATGGAAAAATTTTTAAAACAGAAGAAGCAAAATGTAATCACTGTAAAAGAATATTTAATGGAGCTAGTAGGTTGGAGACAACACATTTGAAAAATCATCTTGATAAGTGACATTCATTTTTTAAGAATACTAATGTCAAAGGCCAACTAATGTTACAAACATCATTGCAAAAAGAGGATGGCACTTGTTCTTTGAGTACCTATACATATGATGGAGTTGTTAGTCATAAGAAGCTTATACGGATGCTTGTTATGCATGAATACCCATTTGCTATGGTTGAGCATGAAGGATTTATTGATTTTATTAAGTCTTTAAGACCATCTTTTGAATTAAAGAGTCTCATAACCCTTTGAAAAGGGATTATGGAAACATATTTAGAGGTAAAGAAAAAAGTTTATGATATGTTTGGTCTACTTTTATGTCGGATAAGTGCAACTATAGATTTGTGGACTTCTAGACAAAACAAGTCTTATTATGTGTGACAGCACATTTCATTGATGATGATTGGAATTTGAAAAAGACAATAATTAATTTTATGCATATGGAAGGAAGACATACTGGAGTCAATTTGTGTAATATATTTATCAAAAATATGATTGATTGAACATTGATCGTAAGTTATTTGTATTAACATTGGATAATGATCGTACCAATGATGTGTGTGTCAGAGAAATCGTGGATAGGCTTCAAGGAATACTGGCCAGTTCTTTCATGTGAGATGTATTGCACATATTATTAATTTAGTTATGCAGGATGGACTAAAAAAAATTAATATGGCAATTGAAAATATCAGAGAAATGATGAAGATTGTTCGAAGCTCTCCACTACAGTTAGAGGAGTTTGAAAAGAGGGCTAAAGAATGTAATTTGGATACACGTAGAAGTTTGTCAATTGATGTCCCAACACAGTGGAACTCTACGTATATGATGCTAAGGGATGCTTGTTATTATAAAGAGGCTTTTAAAAGATTGCAATGTCTTGATCCATACAAATATGATATGTGCCCAATAAATGATAATTGGATAGAGGTAAAAATATTTTGTTAAGCTTTGAAAAACTTCTATAACATCACCGAGCTCCTTTCAGGCACAATATATCCAACTGCAAATCTCTTTTTTCAAGAATTTTGTAAAATTCAATTGCAAATTATTGAATGGTGCATAAATCCTAAGGATCAACTTTTTCTTTTTATGGCATTATCAATGAAGGAGAAGTTTGACAAATATTAGCAACAATCTAATCTCATGCTAGCAGTGGGTTCATTTTTAGATCCTCGTTACAAAATGAAGATGGTAGAATTTCATTACTCACAGATTTACTCTTTAAATGGAGAAAAAGAGGTCAGTGATGTTCAAAATGTTATTCGAAACCTTTATAGTGAGTATGAAAAAAAATTTCCTTCATTTTCTATTCCAATTACTTATGATATTGGTTCATCGAGAGATAGCGGATATATTTATGATGAGTTTGATGAGATGGAAGGAAGAAAAAAAAAGTTTGCACAATTTATGAAGAAGAATGCACAATAACAACAAATTAGAATAGATTTGGATATATATATGGAGGAATCTATTTGGCCATGGGTTGAAGGTAATGCTTTTGATATTTTAGACTGGTGGAAATCTAATGGTCCAAAGTATCCTTCTTATCTCGGATTGCAAGAGATATTTTGGCAATTCCAGTATTTACTGTAGCTTCAGAATCAGCATTTTATACAGGTGGACGAGTGATAGATGCATTTCGAAATTCATTAGATCCTGATATTGTTGAAATTGTGATTTGTCTTCAAGATTGGCTGAGATCTGAGAAAAAATGTAACTTATTACATTTTATACAATATTTTTATTAGATTTAACTTATTTATAATATTTTACTATTTTTTAAAATTTCGTTTCAGGTCATATTCCTTCTATTGTTCATGATCTCAATTCTCCTGCTATGTTGGATAAGGTAAATGCAAATGATGTATAGTTTTAAAAAAATAAGTTATTATTTTTATTTATATATATTGAACTTTTGTACTAATATTATTATTTTTATTTTTATTTCAGGATAATTAGAGCATTGAAGATTGTCATATGATGTTATTCAATGATTTGTGAACTTTTTACTTAATAGTTTATGAAATACTTCTTATGACATTTGAGTTTATGAGATGCATTTAAGATTTATCGTCAACAAATCCTATTAGATATTTTCATGTGATGACTTAATGCTTTCAACTCTATAATATGAATCATATGATGTAAATACTATATGGCATATGCATGTCGCCAATGTTGCCATGTATCATGGGCAACTGATTCCGACATGTTGCCATGTATCGGGGGCAATCGATACCGACCTCAACCTACCAATTTTGTCTTGTTTATTTCATTCCAAAAATTTTGTGCTTGTGTGGGCTATGATAATATTTTGAGCCTATTCAATTTAATTTGGCAATGATGATAGGGACTTCCAATTTGTTTTGACGCTCAATGTGTGGGCTATGAAATCATGACTTGGAGGGCATTTCTAAATGCAACTGTTGTGATTTGTAAAGCATATGTTTGACACTCTATCTGAGCCAAGGGCCATGATGTTAGGCAGATTCATAGCATTTCCTACTTGGATGCATGCAAATTGTAACCATCAGGAAATAACAGCTGATAATGTCTTTCTGAGCCAACTCAAACTATGTCCTTATATCTGATAAGTTACTAGCGTCCTGAGGAGAAAGCCACGGCTTATAACATGTTCTCTTGTTATGCTGATGAGCTCAAAGAGGGTTTCTACCTATGGATCGATCAGGTTGGTTATGATTAATATTTATTCATTTCCTTGATTAGGTTTGTGATATATTTTCAAGAATCATACATCTTTAATCAGGTATATGATATATTTTCAAAAATCATACTTCGTGGATGCTTGGCAAATTACTTATTTTAAGCCTAGCCCCTTGATATGATCATTATATATTATAAAACTTAACCTTTGTCCTATATTTTTGTTCCTTTGTGTTCTTCAGGTTGGTAATTGTTTGGGCACTTTGATCAAAACATTCAAGGCTTCTTTCCTGCCATTCTTTGATGAACTTGCTATGTACATAACACCAATGTTGGTAAGTCCTGAAAAACATGCTACTTGTATTTCTTAGTAGTACTCAAGAAAATATGCTTGACATTTTGCTTTTCCTGTTGTATTTATGCATTTTTTTGTATTAGTGAATTGCAAATTCTTATATATGTCTACATTTCCGTGAAAATTCTTGTCTCAATGCTTAATGATTTCCATCTCAAATATTTTAGGTCCTGTTACACTGTTGCTTAGTTGGATTTGTTGTGGATTTCAACTTCTTTCAAGTTTCTTAAGAGAACATTTATGTAGCCATATTTGTATTGCCTATGTTTTGCTCTTGTGGCATACAGTAGGGAGTTTAGTGGCTTCTTTAGTATTCCTCTATTTAATAACTCTTTCATAACTATTCATCATATAACACCATCATGAGATTATAGAATTTCTATCTTCATATCTGTATCCGTATCCGTATATAACAAAATGGATATGCTTGATATACGATTCGTATACATTTCCGTATATGATATGCTGGATATCTGATTCGTATCCGTATCCGTATATAATAAATATGGATATACTTGATATCTGATTCGTATCCGTATTCGTTTAGAATAAATATGGATATAAATTTTAATATCTATTTAGTATTCGTATTCGTATCCATTAAAAAATATGGATACAAATATAGATATACTACTATCCGATCCGTATCCAATCCGTTTTCAACCCTACTTGGAAAGGAGTAGACCAGATCGGTCCAAAGAATCGACCCGTTGGAGAGATCCGCCTGACCAGAATGTGAACCATGGTCCAGAATAACAGCCGTTGCGATGCAGTTATCAGGTCATCAACTGGTCGACGGAGTGACTCCATGGTTTAGCGGTCCAAGTACATTAGTGACCGAACCGCATGGATTATTAAAAATATAAATAAAATTAAAAAAATTATAATAATAGATAAAGTTGATTTTTTATAAATTTTACTACAACTCAACTCATCTAAGCCTTTTCTCAACTACATAGGATCAGCTACATGAATCTGCTTCCTCTATCCTGCTCTATTCAGGACCAAATCGACATTCAAATTACAAATAATTATATTTTTTAAATTATTTCTATACATGTTAGTTTAGGTCTATCTCTATCTCTATCCTTACCATGGATTGTTAAAAGATCACTCTTTCTAACTGGAGCATCTAAAGGTTTACATTGTATATATCCAAACCACCGTAATCGATTTTCTCTCATTTTATCTTTAATTGGGGCTACTCCTATCATTTCTCTTATACGTTTATTTCTAATTCTATCTTTTTAAAGTTTTATCATATATCCATATTAACATTTGTATTTCTGTTACACTTAATTTATTCACATGTTGTTTCAATATTGTCCAATACTATGTTCCATATAGCATAACTGACCTAATAGCAGTTTTATAGAATTTCATAAATTTTAACTAATTTAATAATAATTTAAATCTTTAAATTTAAGTTATTTAAACAATATATATAATATCTAAATTAATACTTAAAATTGTTTTTTTATTTTTAAAAGTAATATTTAAATTACTTTACACTCGTTAAAGAAAGACGAAGAGAAAAAAAGGAAAGAAAATTTAAGCCTAAAAGACAATATTGTTTCTTAAAGAGTTATACTGATAATTAAAAAGTAATTTTAAAATGCATTAGAAAAACTAGTTTAGCTAACTTTCATCTAGTTAATTATATAATTAATTTAATTAAAGAATTGGACCAATCAAAGGTCATGTTTATCAATCACACGGCCAATTCAATCTAAGTTTTATAACCATGTGTCATAATATTACAAGAGCCATCTTAGGGTTTTGATCCCTCAAAGTTAATTGTGCTTTAATTAAGCATTGAATTATTGATTTTAAAAGAAAATATCATATTAATGTTTTTCAAAACGGTATGCATTTAAGAAGCATTTGGTTCATGATAATATACTTAGTAATATAAGATTAATAAATAAATTATCATATTTAGTAATTAAACATAGTGATTTGAGTGATATCATTTGATTCTCAATGATATAAGAACATTATAAATCATGATAATCCGATTCCCATATGAAAGATAGATATCTGAGATTACCAAAAATTAGTAATCTTAAATTATGCTTTTAACTTTTATATAAATATTTAATAATCCTTAATTTAGTTATATATTTAATTTGCATTAGGTAATTTTTAAATATTTATATTATTTTTATGTTAATATTAAATGTAATATTAATATAAGATTTAATATTTTAGATACTATTATATATGTATACTGATGTGGCTGATCCAATGCCGTTAGAGAACCGTGAAGGAAGGAAACCGACGGAGCCCCCCTTCAGCCTCCAAAGGGCCCTTCGGCCACGATAGCGTTTATGGCCTCATAAAGCCACGCACACTCAATTGCTCCATGGCCGATAGCTCCAAGGCCGACAGCTCCAAGGCCGACAGCTCCAGCTCCAAGGCCGAGCCGACGCCTCCATGGCCAACGGCTCCAAGGCCGACAGCTCCATGGCCGATGCCTCCATGGCCGACGGCTCCATGGCCGACGGCTCCAAGGCCGACAGCTCCAAGGCTGACAGCTCCAAGGTCGACAGCTCCATGGCCGACAGCTCCAAGGCCGACACCTCCATGGCCGATGCCTCCATGGCCGACGGCTGGCCGACGGCTCCATGGCCGACAGCTCCAAGGCCGACAGCTCCATGGCCGATGCCTCGATGGCCGAGGCTCCATGGCCGGCTCCATGGCCGACAGCTCCATGGACGACACCTCCAAGGCCGACAGCTCCATGGCCGATGGCTCCATAGCCGACAGCTCCAAGGCCACCGACGGCTCCATGGCCGACACCTCCAAGGCCGATGGCTCCATGGCCGACAGCTCCAAGGCCGACACCTCCAAGGCCGATACCTCCATGGCCGACACCTCCAAGCTGCCAGGCTCCCTTGAGCCGTGAATAGTACCATGCAAGTGATCACCCTCGGTCTTTTGTGGAGCCCATCCAAGGGCATGAACGGTGCCACACAAGCACTCTATGATCAAATGCTCTACAAGGGACAACCAAAAAGGTGACGTAGGGACACATCTGGCAAGCGCCATAACGATCGGCCATGCCCTACGACCACCTACTCTGACAGGACACGACCTACAGCTTGACACATCATATGGAGGTAAGCTCCACTGTGCTGCCATCAATTAATGCTCTGATAGGTGATCACGCCCCAAGCCCGCGGTTCCAGGCATCTATAAAAAGGGTAAGAGGGACTCCGACTAGGTAACACACTCATTACACCCCTAAGCGCTCACAGGGAGAGCTCCTCCCTCTGAGCCTCTCTCTCTTTCTCTTTCGAGCTTCCTCAAGCTCACGGCCGTTGCCCAGAGCACTGACTTGAGCGTCGAAGGGTCCCCGCCGGAATCTCCAGCCCCCGGGACTTGTTTGCAGGTGCGAGGAGCTCGCTGGAGGAGGCGACTAGACGCTCGCGGATGCTCGAGTGCGGTGATCTGGCGTCAACAGATTGGCATGCCAGGTAGGGGGGACACGCTGAAGGAAAGAAAGCTCTGTCTCCTTGAGCTATAAGTCTCTATCCCCTCTAAGATAGCTATGGTGGTGATGCACATGCCAGAGGTTCTTACCAATCATGCTGGAGGGCATCCACATCGCACTGAGCAACAAAAGACCAGTCTCTCTCTTTCCCTGCCCCTCCTTCACCACCAACTTTAGCTGCTCTGATTAACCAGCTGGCCATCCTCAATCAGCAAGATCAAGCTTTGAAAGTAGCAGTTCATGAACTGCAGAAGCAACGCTTGGGGGCCACTCAGCAGCACCCCAAGCCTCTCGCATCGCCCATGATAGCCACATCACCAACTAGTGCAGCTACGGCCTCTAGTTATGGCCTCCGGCTCCAGCCTCCAGCGACGGCCTTTGGTGTCGGCCTCCAGCGACGGCCTCCGGCTCTGGCCTCCAGCGATGGCCTCCGGCTCCGGCCTTTATCTCCAGCCTCTGGCCCCGGCCTCCAGCGATGGCCTTCGGCTTCGGCCTCCAGCGACGGCCTTCGTCTCCGGCCTTCGGCTCTGACCTTCAGCGACGGACTCCAGCGCCGGCCTCCAGCGACGGCCTTCGTCTCCGGCCTTCGGCTCTGGCCTCCAGCGACGGCCTTCGGCTCCAGTCTTTGTCTCCAGCCTTTGGCTCCGGCCTCCAGCGACGGCCTCCGGCTCCGGCCTTTGTCTCCAGCCTCTGGCTCCGGTCTCGGCTCGGCCTCCAGCGACGGCTTTTGACGCCGGCCTCCAGCGACGGCCTTCGTCTCTGGCCTTTGGCGCCGGCCTCCAGCGATGGCCTCCAGCGCCGGCCTGCAGTGACGGCCTCGGCTCCGGCCTCCAGTGACGGCCTCGGCTCCGGCCTTTGTCTTCAGCCTCTGGCGCGGCCTCCAGCGACGGCCTTCGGCTCCGGCCTCCAGCGACGGCCTTCATCTCCGGCCTTCGGCTCCGGCTCCGGCCTCCAGCGCCGGCCTCCAGCGTCGGCCTCCGGCTCCGGCCTCCAGCGACGGCCTCCGGTCTGGCCTTTGTCTCCAGCCTCTGGTGCCGGCCTCTAGCGACGGCCTTTGGCTTCGGCCTCTAGCGATGGCCTTCGCCTCCAGCTCCGGCCTCCAGCTCCGGCCTTTGTCTCTAGCCTTTGGCTCCGGCCTCCAGCGATGGCCTTTGGCGTCGGCCTCCAGCGACGGCCTCTCACGCCGGCCTCCAGCACCGGCCTCCAACGCCGGCCTCCGGCTTCGACCTTTGTCTCCAACCTTTGGCTCCGGCCTCCAGCGACGGCCTCCGGCTCCGGCCTTTGTCTCCAGCCTCTGGCGCTGGCCTCCAGCGACGGCCTTCAGCTCCGGCCTCCAGCGACGGCCTTCGTCTCCGGCCTTCGACTCTGGCCTCCAGCGACGGCCTCCAGTGCTGGCCTCCAGCGATGGCCTCCGGCTCTGACCTCCAGCGACGGCCTCCGGCTCCTGCCTTTGTCTCCGGCCTCCAGCGCTGGCCTTTGTCTTCGGCCTCTGGCGCCGGCCTCCAGCGATGGCCTCCAGCGACGGCTCTGGCGCCAGCCTCCAGCGACGGCCTTCGGCTCCGGCCTCCAGCGACAGCCTTTGGCTCCGGCCTTCGGCTCCGGCCTCCAGCGATGGCCTCCAGCAACGGCCTCTGCACCGGCCTTCGGCGACGGCCTTTGGCGCCGGCCTCCAGCGACGGCCTCCAGCGCCGGCCTCCAGCGATGGCCTTTGGCGCCGGCCTCCAGCGATGACCTCTAGCACCGGCCTCTAGCGACGGCCTCTGGCGCCGGTCTCCAGCGATGGCCTTTGTCTCCGACCTTTGGCTCCGGCCTCCAGCGACGGACTCCAGCGACGGCCACTGGCGCCGGCCTCCAGCTCCGACCTTCGGCTCCGGCCTCCAGCGACGGCCTTCGTCTCCGGCCTCCAGCGACGACCTTCGGCTCCGGCCTCCAGCGACGGCCTTTGGCTCCGTCCTCCAAGTACATTACGCTTAAGATAGTTTTCTTTCATTAATACTTAAAAATGCCATACAGGGAAGATTTACCTTGCATCAACATCCAAGACCAACCTCGCTTTGGCGTCTATAAGCCTGGGTCCAGCAAGGAAGACCTCGGTCGACCCCAAGCGCCGGCACCATAAGCCCGGGTTCAGTAGGGAAGACCTCGGTCGACCCCAAGCGCCGGCACTCTAAGCTCGACCCCAGCTCAGCACAAAAAGCTCGAGACCAGCTCTTTACAAAAGGCTCCTAATGACTTTCAACTCTCAGGTCACCCTTCGGGGTTAAAAAGGCTCCTGACGACTTTCAACTCTCAGGTCACCCTTCGGGGTGAAAAAGGCTCCTGACGACTTTCAACTCTTAGGTCACCCTTCGGGGTTAAAAAGGCTCATGACGACTTTCAACTCTCAGGTCATCCTTCGGGGTTAAAAAGGCTCATGACGACTTTCAACTCTCAGGTCACCCTTCGGGGTTAAAAAGGCTCCTAACGACTTTCAACTCTCAGGTCACCCTTCAGGGTTCAAAAGGCTCTCAACGGCCTCGACTTTACCTCAGCAGCTTCGTCACAGCCTCAACGGCTTCATTACAGCCTCAGCGGCTTCAACTCTGCATTAGCAGCCAATGGCCAATCGGGTAATACCTTCGATTAAATTGTACACTTGCAACATGCCGCTGGTTACTTTCAGCTATCAAGAAGCCCCAAGATAGCTCACAGCTAGGAGAGGCCAACTCCTCAGCTCACAGTTGACGGGGACCCACATCCAAACTTCATGTCAAAAGTTAAAGGCCTAAAGTCAGGCGAGGATCAACCACTTGGGAGGTAACGCCCCTTTCGCCTTGCTGAGATGGACCCGCTTCGTCTCAGGGGCAAGGGGGCATCTGATGTGGCTGATCCAACGCCGTTAGAGAACCGTGAAGGAAGGAAACCGACGGAGCCCCCCCTTTGGCCTCCAAAGGGTCCTTCGGCCACGGTAGCGTTTATGGCCTCATAAAGCCACGCACACCCAATTGCTCCATGGCCGACAGCTCCAAGGCCGACAGCTCCAAGGCCGACAGCTCCATGATCGACAGCTCCAAGGCTGACACCTCCATGGTCGATGCCTCCAAGGCCGATAGCTCCAAGGCCGACACCTCCATGGCCGACGGCTCCAAGGCTGACAGCTCCAAGGCCGACGCCTCCATGGCCGACGGCTCCATGGCCGATAGCTTCATGGCCGATAGCTCCAAGGCCGACGGATCCATGGCCAACGCCTCCATGGCCGACGGCTCCATGGCCGACAGCTCCATGGCCGACGGCTCCATGGCCGACAGCTCCATGGTCGATGGCTCCATGGCCGACAGCTCCAATGCCACCGACGGCTCCATGGCCGATAGCTCCAAGGCCGACACCTCCAAGGCCGATGGCTCCATAGCCGATAGCTCCAAGGCCGAAAGCTCCAAGGCCGATAGCTCCATGGCTGACACCTCCATGACCGACACCTCCAAGGCCGACACCTCCAAGCTGCTAGGCTCCCTTGAGCCGTGAACAGTACCATGCAAGTGATCACCCTCGGTCTTTTATGGAGCCCATCCAAAGGCATGAATGGTGCCACACAAGCACTCTATGATCAAATGCTCTACAAGGGACAACCAAAAAGGTGATGTAGGGACACGTTTGGCAAGCGCCGTAACGATCGGCCATGCCCTACGACCACCTACTCTGATAGGACATGGCCTACAGCTTGACACGTCATATGGAGGTAAGCTCCACTGTGCTGCCATCAATTAATGCTCTGATAGGTGATCATGCCCCAAGCCCGCGGGTTCCAGGCATCTATAAAAAGGGTAAGAGGGACTCCGACCAGGTAACACACTCATTACACCCCTAAGCGCTCATAGGGAGAGCTCCTCCCTCTGAGCCTCTCTCTCTTCTCTTTCGAGCTTCCTCAAGCTCACGGTCGTTGCCCAGAGCACTGACTTGAGCGTCGGAGGATTCCCGCCAGAATCTTCAGCCCCTAGAACTTGTTTGCAGGCGCGAGGAGCTCGTTGGAGGAGGCGACCGGATGCTCGAGGGCGGTGATCTGGCGTCAACATATACAATAATACATAAATTTTAAATTTTAAGTTACTAATATTTATGACCTTTTTGCATATTAATATATTACATAATATATTACTGTATATTTATATATTATTATATTATATAATGAGATATATAAATATTATTATATATAATATGTATTAAATATTTATAATATTAAAAATATAATATTTTTAAAATCAATTTACAAAGAATCTTGACTTTTATAAGAACATTTTATTCTTATAAAAAGAAGAAAGACAATTAAAAGATAAAAATAATTTCTAATTAATTTTTAAATATGGTAAAATAATTATTGTAATTTGTTATTACGAACCAAATACAGTAATATTTCATTCATAAGAACTTGATTACCATATGTAAAATTATCAAGAATATAACATTTCTAATAATATTACATTACCGCGAACCAAATGCCATCCAAGATTTTTTTAGTTAATTTCACCCTAAAATTAAATATGATAAGGGACAGATGCATACATGATACACTAATTATGCCTAGTGAACATCTAATGTACACGCACCCACTAAATATCTCATAAATATTTGTTTAGATTATAGTTAAGCACATGAATATATTCAAGGACATAATCATCATGAATATCTTTCTGCAAGAAAAATAAATAGATTTTTTTCCTTGTAAACTCCATGATTAAATGAGATATTTTGTAATTAAATATATATAAATCCATAATTATATATGTGTAATTTTAACATACTATCAATATATTTGATATTTTCATATAGAGATGTATTAGTGTTGACATACCCTCCATATCGATATTAGTACGACATAGTACATAAGTATTGTAGTGCACTGATGGATATGATATATCATCTGTGTGAAATGGTCTGTATGATATGCCATATACATGTGTATATAATTCATGTAGGTAAAATATAAAAGAATGCAATAGAAATGAATTATCCAACCTTTGTATCTTTCTCCTCTTATGAGATGAGATGGTGACTAGTTACTAGAGTCACAAACTTTTTATGCTATGATATGACTATCGAAATCATTCCCAACCTTTTCATCTCACAATATAACTACTAGAGTAACCCACAAGCTTTCAACACTCTAAATCTTAGGCCATTAAAGATGGTACCCTAAGACACTAATGGAGAGAGAGGAAAGAATGTACCATAAAACTAGGATACATATGGGTAATAGCATTCTTGTCTCATACTTATCTTGTTGCCATCCCTGATCTCACACAATAAGAAGGATAAAAGTCATCCCCTACCACTCCTTCGTTGTACCCTTCTTATCCCATGCATCACTTGAGTGTCAGCTAGCACGGTCATAATTGCATTATTATGTTATGGGAAGAGGAAGGCTTTTCAAGGCAATGTTTTTTTCTCCCATTTTCCCTCTGGCAAAACTTGCATTCAATGAAGGCCCTTTGGTCAATCTATCTCTCTCTTTCTTTCACTCTACATTGATCACCAGATCCTATTAATAAGTTTATCGGACCTTGCCATCTGGTTAGCAATTGAGCCAAATATCTCACCTCTTGAATCCCCTACTTTATTATCTCTTTTATTTTTCATCTTCTTTCCCTAGTCTATGGCTTCCACTCTAACCAACTCTATCTTTGCTCCTTGTCTAATTATCAAGCTACTAATTGCGCCAGAGCAACAACAAGTCACCATGGCTTGCCCAATGTTAAAGACAACCATCTTCTTTCCTCTCCTCTTTTTCTTCTACTCCATAATCGGATCAACTACTTCTACACCTCTACCACCTTCCTAGAGTTCCTCCATTGCAATTGACTTGGTCTCTCAATTGGATGTCTGATCCAATTCTACTAACCATAGCATTATCTTCTTGGTTTCTCTATCTCAACCTCTAACTTTTAAAAGAAGGGGATTGCCACCATAGACCCATGACCAACATCTATGGTTTCCTCTTCATTCTAAATTACCTCTCTAAGTAGGGTTGATTTAAACTCATGTACGTATGCAATACACGGTAAGGTCAAGAAGAGAACTAGTGTAAAACCTTTTTTCCCTAATTTTGATATAGTGAAAAATCTAGGATTAGGTTTAGAGCAGAAATTCAAAAAATAAGATTTAGTGATTCACTAATTAATGAAAAAATTGTAATGACACTTGCTTCAACTTTGGTTAGGCAACACTTTAATTTTGAAATTTAAAATTTTCAATTAACCTCTCCAGGTGAACAAAACTCAAAGTGTAGATATTAGCCATCAAGTTATTTGGTTAACAAGTGATACATGTACAATTTCACACTCCATTATATACTTAGACACATATAAAATGATGGCAAATATATGTCAATTATTAAGTGTAATTGTTATATATATATATCATTCATTAAGTAAAAAATATGATGGCCAACACTTAATGAACCGCATCTATATTTCGCACTCTCCAATTCATTTTTCAATATCATCATAGTTTGATTGTCCATATGACCTTGATATAGTTAATAAACTAGTAAAAGGACTAAATTAATTGTTGCACTTTTGAAGATTTTATTATTTCCACTATTTATTTTAAAAGAAAATCATACTATCATCAAAAATTAATGCAAAACTTTTGATTTTGTCCAAAATTGTTAGTGGGCACGATAAATCCTTTGGAAGTGCTTAAGGTAGTTAGTCTTTTTAGCTAATATACTAATAATGTCAGGGATTGGATGAACAACTTAACCACATTGATTAAAAAAAATAAGTCAAAGGGGTTAATTAAAAATTTTAAATTTTAAGGCCAACATATTTTTCGACTAAGTATAGGTCGGTTATTATAAGATTTCTCTTTTTAATTTAGTGAGGAAGTGGTTCATAAATCTTATAAAGGTATCGGTTCTCATAATTATACAAATATCAATTTTAATCTAGTTGATTATGTCAGTTATACTTGTAGAATGAATTGAGGTATCTGAATTAACCCTACTACTAATAGATGTAAGAGTGCTTATGCATGATCATCTATACAGAATAAATATTTTTATATGCATCATGCAACAATAGGTTTTGAAGTTGTATGCATTATGCTACTAATTTCTAACATAATATTAAAGAATGTTTAAATATGGTAAGAATATCATTGTAACGATCGTGATCATCATCACTGGTTGGTTGCAAGATGAAATGTGATATCTATGATTCTTAATTAAATGATTGTCGAGTAGAAGCATGACATGTGTTAGCTTGTCATGGGCTTAAACATGATCATAAATAGTAAAGGTGATCGGCTAGTCAGCCACCAATGAAAGTGATGATTGTAATGATGTTTGTTGCCCAAGGTTGAAAGCACAATGTTTATTGGCCTATCATAAGTTATGAACATGGCCGCTTTTAATCCAATAATGAGACCTTAATTTCATTATATCCAACCTGTGCTTTATACTAACAATAAATAATTTAATTAAATTATTGTTAAATAAAACCACTATTATAGTGATATGATATATGTATATTAGAAATGTTATTTGGTAATATGGGACATGCATACAATAATTTAATAGTATATGGAACATAAATTAGAATTATTTAACAAATATTTGAATTCTAATGTGTGACGCATGAAATCCTAATTATCGTTCTTTAATATTATTTAGGAATTATATACTTGTTAAAAGTTATTATCTTATAATTATTTTGGTGCACAAGTATGCAAGATTTTTTGCTTAACCATTGGGTTATATTATTATTATATTTTTATTTTTCAAAGTTGTAAGATGTGCTCTCTAGTGGATACAATCTCAGAAGTACATAAAGTTATGAGTTTCTTTTAGGACTTTAATTTGAGACTTTTGAGAAAGAATATTGATTAAATTTTATTTTCGATGCTAAATGAATTTGAAGACTTTATTACCAATTGTTTATAAAGATATTTTACCAATTTTTTTTAAAAAATCTATTTCTATTAAGCATCTTGGTTTCACTATTAACCCTTGCATACTGTTTATGGATCTACCCTAGAAGCCCAACCTAAGTGATGGGTTTTAGGCATGTTAATCTGTTTTATCTATTCTAAGAGCTTATTTTATTTTACCTAAATTATATTGGAAGGTATTTAAACTTATCCTGAGAATGTTGAGATAATAGCTTAATGTAATTATGGCATAAAATCTCGCTCTATATATTTTAGCATAAATCCTAGGTAGACATGTTTTTATTATCACTTTAGATATTTGGAGCAAACTTTTAGATCTACTCATTTAATAGGTGTATATAATAAGAAATATCAATCTAGAAGACTATTGCATGCATCAATGAGAACTTCTAAATAGAGGCTATACTGCTACAATATGAAAATCTTATGCAAAGATAGATACTAACAATATCCAAGCATATCTAAGATTTTTTATTATCAAAGATAGTATATCTAGTTGAGATATGCTGAGAAATATGCATCTATCTAGATTTTCAGAAGTACGCCTATAAAAGCATAGCTTTCCAAAGGATTTTGCAATAAACAAATGATCCATGCTTGGAGCGAAATTTTCGATTGACTGTTCTCTGAACACTTTTAATGATATGTTCGGTACTACCCTATCTAATAGAGTTATGTTATATCTCATAGATGATTGCTTAAAAGCAATCACCTTTGTGGATTCTTTTATTAGGTACGGGTGGTATCGAACATATCTTAAAAGTGTTGTAAGTTTGAAGATATTCATATTTCATTCTATATTAGATATCATGCTCACCTACTCTTTGTTTTTTTTACTACTTATGATTAGCCTTATGCATCACATTTTTTTTTTAATAAAGCTAAATTTCTACTTTAATTATTGGAGCTTAGCACGTGTGCGCGATGGATTTTTTTTTTAATTGTTGTTTTTGTTTATATATGCATAGAAAACATAACAAATTTGATCTCTTTTTCTTAGAGTCAAAATCCAATAGGAAATTATAAAATTTATGAAAGCCCTTTTATGACTAACCTTCTCTTCTCTTGTTTATTCAAGGAGTCCATAGAAATTATTTGTAGAAAATTTAATCTGCAGTTCTAAGTCAATGATGGATTCCATTTACAAGCTATTCAGGGATTGCTTTACATAATTGTATATGTTGTTTTATATCATGCTAGTCTTATGACACATGCGTTGCATTTATTGTTTACAGTTTACTTAAACTAAAAATTGAGATTTAGGATACAAATTTCTGTAACACCACTGTACAATTTTTTTATAACATGAGCTCTCATGTTTTATTATTCTATGTTTTTGGGTGTTAGAATGAGATGCTTGATTTGGTTGTCAGGGTGTGAACGTAAACCTGGTTTTCAGTGCATAAGATGGAATTTTGGTTGTGTTATTTTAAACAAAAAACTTTACGAAGCTCACATTCGATCTATATCTCAAAATTCTGTCATAAAATTGTTGGTGACGTTTTAATCTTTATTTATTACTACAAGATTGCCAGAGTGGCATCACTACCGGCTCCTGGTTAGGTGAGCCACGGAAACAAAATGGTATAAGCTTCTGATTATTTATTTATTTTTTTATGCTGATATTGTACTGATAATATAGTATATGTCTTCGGTAAAATAGCAAAAATAACCTAGTTTTTACGTTTAGTTTCTGATAATAAAAGAGTATTTTTTAAATGTTTTCACTGGTTAAGAGAAGATGAAAGATGGTATAAGAAATTATAAGGAATCAGCAAACCACCGATCGGATTGGGGTTCATCGGGTTCATCTAATATTTTGTTTTCGGCACTAATACAGGGATAAAATCGGTATGAGGGTTCATAGGGTTCATCAAATAGTTTGTTTTTGACGCTCATGCAGAGAAAATCAATCGGCATCACTCCATCAGTTCATCAAATAGTTTGTTTTTGACGCTCATACGTAGGTGCATCCAATGCAACAGTGCAAGAGATCAAAGAAGCAGAGCACTCCCCATTACCATCATACACAATTAGTCATGCCAGAAATACTTGAAAGACAGCCATACCACAAATAACTTCTCTTCCATCTTTTTCTTATTGTTTCTAAATGACAGTTCTAAAGCAACTTACAAAAAAGCCTTCAAAATTAGTAGCGCAAAGGCCAATAAGAATTGCCAGCAGGTTCTTGCATTCGGGCATATCTTCAACTCAACGACAAATGCTACCGGCAACAAAAATACTCTTTGCACCAGTTGATACCAAAAGATGATATCTACAAGAAAGATCATCAATCCTTCCATGGATCACTCTCAGCCTGCACCTCCGAAGGTTCAACCACCTCTGCCTCAGCAGTTTCACCAGGCCCTGCTTCAGTATTTGCTTCGGCGTCAGCTTCTTCTTCTGCTGCTGCTTCAGATTCCAGTCCTCCCCATCTTCCACCAAGGGCAATTGCCATCATCTCATAAATCTTGTTCCCCAGCTCAGCTGGGCTGTCAGGCTGGAGGAAGAAAAACAAGCACAAGGAAGATGGCTTAACCCAACTGCTATGGAATCATAAAGAAGGTTTAGGGATTTGATTGACTTACAGTGTATCCACTCGAGATTAAGGCAGTATCATACAATAAATCAATGGCTCTCTCAGCTTCATCATTGCTTGGGTCATTCTTACAGGCAGCCTGAAAAAAGTCTACATTAGAACTAAGGGAGAAAAATTTTAGAACAGGCCACAATATGGATGAAAACTTGAGGTGATGGCAAACATATTTGGAACAATATCAGCCTCTATGCCCACATACAAAACACGCTCCCCAAGCAGAACACAAGATTTTACACCGTGTTTTGCGACTGTAATTAGGGCCAATGAACTACTCAAATATCCAACAAGCAAACAGCTTCGGTTGAACAATCTTACATTCAACTCTTTGATGATGGGATGATCTGGATTGATTTCTAAGATTCTTCTTCCTCTCATGAATTCTAAGCTCGATGTGTCACCAAGAGTTTGTGCCTTCATGAGCCTATAAACCACAGGGACATATATATCATAAATTTGAAGAACAAGCTTAATTAGAAACATGAATGCGTATCAAAAGATAGACCCGCTACATGATTAGATTAACTTCTCAAATGAAGGTTTAGCAACTTTTAATATACCTTTCCATGTTTGCAGACCATCCAAATTTGCCAGAAACAAGAACACAAGGTGAAGAACTGAGCCGCTTTGAGACTTGAACTTTAGCTACCTTCTCACCTAGCTGTTGCTTTATCCAATCACATAAAAGATTGTACTCCTGTTTGTTTTCTCTTTCTTTTACTTCATCCTCATCACCTAAATCGAAACTCAAACCATCAATAGATGCACATCCAAAAACCAGATAACATAAAAGAGATGTATGCTCCAACTGAATCGTTTGTAAGTTATTTTAAAACACTTACCCAATTCTAGATCTTCCTTACTGATATCGACTAACTTTTTCTCTTTGTAGGTCTGTAGGTTCTGAATGGCAACCTCATCAATTGGCTCTACCAGATATAGAACCTAAAGAAGCAAAAAATGTGATAGAAAATTGTTACTCAAACAAAGAGACTTGACAACATTTGCTCAGTGGATCCTTGATATCCCATCTGGATGCTTACTTCTATATCATTCTGAACCAGCTTCTCTAAGAATGGTGCAGTCTTGGCACTTTTCAAGCTGTCTGTGGCCAAATAATAGATAGCCTTCTGGTTCTCGCCCATGCACTCAACATATTGATCCAAGCTTATCATATCTCCCTCATTTTAGAAGAATAGAAGCGCAACAAAGGAGCTACACTACAAGAAAATATTGAAATAGCGATGCAAATTTAGCGACGCATCATTGCGTCGCTAAATTACGACCACTTTGCGACGCCACCGTGACAACAAAACATTGCGACGCAATTAGCGACGCATTAGCGACTCAATAAACCAGAAAATCAAAAAAAATAATTTTTTTATTTAGGACGCAAATAATGCATCGCAATATTTTTAAATTAATTTTTTATAAAATATAAATATGGAAAAAAATATTGCGACGCAACTCAGTGCGTCGCAATGTTTTTAAAAGAATTAAATATGTTAAATAGCGACGCATTAGCGATGCAATAAACCAAAAAATTAGAAAAATTATTTTCAATTTAGCCATTCACCAATTGCATCACAAATAATTTAAATAAAATTAATTTTTATAAAATATAAATATGAAAAAAATATGGCGACGCAACTCAGTGCGTCGCAATGTTTTTAAAAAAATTAAATATGTTAAATAGTGACGCAATAAACCAAAAAATTAGAAAAATTATTTTTTAATTTAGCGACGCAATAACTGTGTCGCAATTATTTTAAATAAAACTAATTTTTATAAAGTCTAAATATGAGAAAAAATAATTGCGATGCAACACAGTGCATCACATTATTTTTAAAAAATTTAATTATATTAAATAGCGACGCATTAGCGACGTAATAAACTAGAAAATTAAAAAAATTATTTTTAATTTAGCGACGCAATAATTGCATCGCAATTATTTTAAATAAAATAAATTTTTATAAAATATAATTATGAGAAAAAAATATTGCGACGTAATTCAGTGCATCGTAATATTTTTTAAAAATTAATTATGTTAAATAGCGAATAGCGACGCAATAAACCAGAAAATTAGAAAAATTATGTTTTAATTTAGCGACGCACTTGTTGCATCGCAATTATTTTAAATAAAATTAATTTTATATAATATAATTATTATATTAAAAAATTACGACGTAACCCTTTGTGTCGCAATATTTTTAAAAAATTAATTATGTTAAATAGCGATCGGTCCGAGATCGTCGTGGCCGATCGGAATCAGGGCTTGGATCGATCGGAACCGTCGGATCATCGCCGATCAGATCGATCGCCGCGGTCCGAGATCGGTCGTGGCCGATCGGGATCAGGCTAGGATTGATGGCAACCGTTCGGATCGACGCGATCGGTCTGATCGCCATGGTCCGAGATCGATCGTGGATGATCGGGATCAGGGCTTGGATCGATCGCAACCGTCGGATCGTCGTCGATTGGACCGATCGCCACGGTCCGAGATCGATCGTGGCCGATCGGGATCATGGCTTGGATCGATCGCAACCGTCGGATTGTCGACGATCGGACCGATTGCCATGGTCCGAGATCGGTCGTGGCCGATCCGGATCAGGGCTTGGATCGATCGCAACCATCGGATCGTCAGCGATCTCGGACCGATCGCAACGGTCCGGGATCAGTCGTGGCCGATCGGGATCAGGCTTGGATCGATCACAACCGTCGGATCATCGGCGATCGGACCGATCGCCACGGTCCGAGATCGATCGTGGCCGATCGAGATCAGGGCTTGGATCGATCGCAACTGTCGGATCGTTAGCGATCTCGGACCGATAGCAACAGTCCGGGATCGATCGTCGCCGATCGGGATCAGGGCTTGGATCGATCGCAACCATCGGATCGTCAGCGATCTCGGACCGATCGCAACGGTCCGGGATCGGTCGTGGCCGATCGGGATCAGGGCTTGGATCGATCGCAACCGTCGGATCGTCGCCGATTGGACCGATCGCCACGGTCGAGATCGGTCGTGGCCGATCGGGATCACGGCTTGGATCGATCACAACCATCGGATCGTCGGCGATCGGATCGATCGCCACGGTCCGAGATCGGTCGTGGCCGATCGGGAACAGGGCTTGGATCGATCGCAACCGTTGGATCGTCAGCGATCTCGGACTGATCGCAATGGTTCGGGATCAGTCGTGGCCGATCGGGATCAGGGCTTGGATCGATCGCAACCGTTGGATCGTCGGCGATCGGACCGATCGCCACAGTCCGAGATCGGTCGTGGCCGATCAGGATCAGGGCTTGGATCGATCGCAACCGTCGGATCATTAGCGATCTCGGACCGATAGCAATGGTTCGGGATCGGTCGTGGCCGATCGGGATCAGGGCTTGGATCGATCGCAACCATCGGATCGTCAGCAATCTCGGACCGATCGCAATGGTCCGGGATCGGTCGTGGCCGATCGGGATCAGGGCTTGCATCGATCGCAACCGTCAGATCGTCGCCGATCGGACCGATCGCCGCGGTCCGAGATCGGTCATGGCCGATCGGGATCACGGCTTCGATCGATCGCAACCATCGGATCGTCGCCGATCTCAGACGGATCGCAACGGTCCGAGATCGGTCGTGGTCGATCGGGATCACGGCTTGGATCGATCGCAACCGTCGGATCGTTGCCGATCGGATCGATCACCGCGGTCCGAGATCGGTCACGGCCGATCGGGATCAGGGCTGGGATCGATGGCAACCATCGGATCGACATCGATCGGATCGATTGCCGAGGTTCGAGATCGGTCATGGCCGATCGGGATCAGGGCTGGGATCGATGGCAACCGTCGGATCGACATCGATCGGTCTGATCGCCACAGTTCGAGATCGGTCGTGGACAATCGGATCAGGGCTTGGATCGATCGCAACCGTCGTATCGTCGCCCATTGGACCGATCGCCATGGTCCGAGATCGGTCGTGGCCGATCGGGATCACGGCTTGGATCGATCGCAACCGTCGGATCGTCGTCGATCGGACCGATCACCACGGTCCGAGATCGGTCGTGGCCGATCGGGATCATGGCTTCGATCGATCGCAACTGTCGGATTGTCACCGATCTCGGACGGATTGCAACGGTCCGAGATCGGTCGTGGCCGATCGGGATCACGGCTTGGATCGATCGCAACCGTTAGATCGTCGCCGATCGGACCGATCGCCACGGTCCGAGATCGGTCGTGGCCGATCGGGATCACAGCTTCGATCGATGGCAACCGTCGGATCTTCGCCGATTGGATCGATCGCCATGGTTCGAGATCAGTCGTGGCCGATCGGGATCACGGCTTGGATCGATCGCAACCGTCGAATCGTCGCCGATCGGATCGATCGCCGCGGTCCGAGATCGTTGTAGCCGATCGGGATCAGGGCTGGGATCGATGGCAACCATTGGATCGATGCCGATCGGTCCGATCGCCATGATCCGAGATTAGTCATGGACGATCGGGATCAGGGCTTGGATCGATCGCAACCATCGGATCATCGCCGATTGGACCGATCGCCACGGTCCAAGATCGGTCATGGCCTATCGGGATCAGGCTTGGATCGATCGCAACCGTCGGATTGTCGGTGACCGGACCGATCACCACGGTCCGAGATCGATCATGGCCGATCGGGATCAGGGCTTGGATCGATCGCAACCATCGGATCGTCAGCGATCTCGGACCGATCGCACAGTCCGGGATCGGTCGTGGTCGATCAGGATCAGGGCTTGGATCGATCGCAACCATCTGATCGTCGCGATCGGACCGATCGCAACGGTCCGAGATCGGTCGTGGCCGATCGGGATCATGGCTTCGATCAATCGCAACCATCGGATCGTCGCCGATCTCGGACAGATTGCAACGGTCCGAGATTGATCGTGGCCGATCGGGATCACGGCTTGGATCGATCGCAACCATCGGATCGTTGCGATTGGATCGATCGCCGCGGTCCGAGATCGGTCACGGCCGATCGAAATCAGGACTGGGATCAATGGCAATGTCGGTTCAATGTCGATCGGTCCGATCGCCACGGTCCGAGATCGGTCATGGATGATCGGGATCAGGGCTTGGATCGATCGCAACCATTGGATCGTCGCTGATTGGACCGATCTCCATGGTCGAGATCGGTCGTGGCCGATTGGGATCAGGGCTTGGATCGATCGCAACCGTCAGATCGTCAGCGATCTCGGATCGATCACAATGGTCCAGGATCGGTCGTGGCCGATCGGGATCAGGGCTGGGATCGATGGCAACCATCGGATCGATGCCGATCGGACCGATCGCCAGTCCAAGATCGGTCGTGGCCGATCGGGATCACGGCTTTGATCGATCGCAACCATCAGATCACCGATCTCGAACGGATTGCAACGGTCCGAGATCGGTCGTGGCCGATCGGGATCACGGCTTGGATCGATCGCAACCGTCGGATCATCGCCGATCGGATCGATCCGTGGTCCAAGATCGGTGTGGCCGATCGGATCAGGGCTGGGATCGATGGCAACCATCGGATCGACGTCGATTGGTCCGATGCCACGGTCCGAGATCGGTCATGGATAATCGGGATCAGGGCTTGGATCGATCGCAACTGTCGGATCGTCGTTGATTGGACCGATCGCCGGTCGAGATCGGTCGTGGCCGATGGGATCACGGCTTGAATCGATCGCAACCGTCGGATCATCGCCGATCGGACCGATCGCAACGGTCCGAGATCGATCGTGGCCGATCGGGATCAGGGCTTCGATCGATCGCAATCGTCATGGTCGCCGATCTCGGACGGATTGCACAGTCCGAGATCGGTCGTGGCCAATCGGGATCACGTCTTGGATCGATCGCAACCGTCGGATCATCGTGGATCGGACCGATCGCCACGGTCTGAGATCGGTCGTGGTCGATCGGGATCACGGCTTCGATCGATCGCAACCGTCGGATCGTTCCGATTGGATCATCGCCACGGTCCGAGATCGGTCGTGACCGATCGGGATCACGGCTTGGATAGATCGCAACCATCGGATGTCACCGATCGGATCGATCACCAGTCCGAGATCGATCGTAGCCGATCGGGATCAGCTGGGATCGATGGCAACCATCGGATCGACGCCGATCGGTCTGATCGCCACGGTCCGAGATCGGTCGTGGCCGATCGGGATCAGGGCTTGGATCGATCGCAACCATCGGATCATCACCGATGGACGGATGCCATGGTCCGAGATCGTCGTGGCCGATCAGGATCAGGGCTTGGATCGATCGCAACCGTCGGATCGTCGCCGATCGGATCGATTGCCATGGTCGAGATCGGTCGTGCCGATCGGATCAGGGCTTGGATCGATCGCAACCGTCGGATCGTCGCGATCTCCGATCGCCAGTCCGAGATCGGTCGTGGCCGATCGGGATCAGGGCTTGGATCGATCGCAACCGTCGGATCGTCGCCGATCTCGGACGGATCGCCACTGTCCAGATCGGTCGTGGCCGATCGGGATCACGGCTTGGATCGATCGCAACCGTCGATCGTAGCGATCGGACGATGGTCCGAGATCGGGCGTCGATCAGGATCAGGGCTTGGATCGATCGCAACCGTTGGATCATCGCCGATCAGACCGATGCCATGGTCCAAGATCGGTCGTGGCCGATCAGGATCAGGCTTCGATCGATCGCAACCGTGGATCGATCTCTGGATCCGATCGTAGCCGATTGGGATCAGGGCTGGATCGATTAACCGATCGGATCGATCGCGATCTCCGATCGCCACGGTCCGAGATCGTCATACGATCGGGATCAGGGCTTGATCGCAACCATGGATCGTTGCCGATTGGACCGATCGCCACGGTCCAAGATCGTCTGGCCTATCAGGATCACGGCTTGGATCGATCGCAACCATCGGATCATCGCCGATCGGACCGATTGCAACTGTCCGAGATAGGTCGTGGCCGATCGGGATCAAGGCTTGGATCGATCGCAACCGTCGGATCGTCAGCGATCTCGGACGATCGCACGGTTGGATCGGTCGTCGCCGATCGGGATCAGGGCTTGGATCGATCGCAATCAGTCTCGGGGATTCGATCCGGATTGGTCATGATCGGGATCAGGGCTTGGATCGATCGCAACCGTCGGATCTTTGCTGATCGGACCAATCGCCACGGTCCGAGATCGGTCGTCGCCGATCGGGATCAGGGCTTGGATCGATCGCAACCGTCGGATCGTTAGCGATCTCGGACCGGTAGCAATGGTCCGGATCGATCGTGGCCGATCGGGATCAGGACTTGGATCGATCGCAACCGTCGGATCGTCAGCGATCTCGGACCGATCGCAACGTTTTGAGATCGGTCGTGGCCGATCGGATCACGGCTTCGATCGATCGCAACCGTTGGATCGTCGCCGATCTCGGACGGATTGCAATGGTCCGAGATCGGTCGTGGCCGATCGGGATCACGGCTTTGGATCGATCGCAACCGTCGATCATCGCCGATCGGATCGATCGCCGCGGTCCGAGATCGGTCTGGCCGATCGGGATCAGGGCTGGGATCGATGGAAACCATCGGATCGATGCCGATTGGTCCGATCACCACGGTCCGAGATCGGTCATGGACGATCGGTCAGGGCTTGGATCGATCGCAACCATCGGATCATCGCGATTGGACCGATCTCCGGTCGAGATCGGTCGTGGCCGATCGGGATTAGGGCTTGGATCATCGCAACCGTCAGATCGTCAGCGATCCGGACCGATCCAATCCAGGATCGGTCGTGGCCGATCGGGATCAGGCTGGGATCGATGGAACCGTCGGATCGATGCCGATCGGACGATGCCACGGTCCGAGATCGTCGTGGCCGATCGGGATTACGGCTTCGATTGATCGCAACCGTCGATCGTCACCGATCTCGGAGGATTGCAATGGTCCGACATCGGTCGTGGCCGATCGGGATCACGGCTTGGATCGATCAACCGTCGGATCGTTGCCGATCGGATCGATTATCGTGGTCCGAGATCGGTCGCGGCCGATTGGGATCAGGGCTGGGATCGATGGCAACCGTTGGATCGTCGATCGGTCGATCGCCACGGTCCGAGATCGGTCGTGGATTGGGATCAGGGCTTGGATCGATGCAAACCGTCGGATCGTCGCCGATTGGACGATCGCCACGGCCGAGATCGGTGGCCGATCGGGATCCGGTTTGGATCGATCGCAACTGTCGGATCATCGCCGATCGGAACCGATCGCCACGGTCCGAAATCGGTCGTGGCCGATCAGGATCACGGCTTCGATCGATCGCAACCATCGGATGGTCGCCGATCTCAGACGGATTGCAACGGTCCGAGATCGATCGTGGCCGATCGGGATCAGCTTGGATCGATCGCAACCATCGGATCGTCGTGATCGGGACCGATCGCCACAGTCCGAGATCGGGGTGGCCGATCGGATCAGGCTTCGATCGATGGTAACCATCGGATCCCGATTGGATCGTCGCCACGGTCCGAGATCGGTCGTGGCCGATCGGGATCACGGGTAGATCGCAACCGTCGGATCGTTGCGATCGGATTGATCGCTGCGGTCCGATATCGGTCGTAGCCGATCGGGATCAGGGCTGGGATCTATGGCAACCATTGGATCGACGCCGATCGGTCCGATCGCCACGGTCCAAGATCAGTCATGGACGATCGGGATCAGGGCTTGGATCGATCGCAACCATCGGATCGTCACCGATTGGACCGATCGCCATGGTCCAAGATCGATCGTGGCCTATCGGGATCACGGCTTGGATCGATCGCAACCGTTGGATCATCGGCGATCAGACCATCGCCACGGTCCGAGATCGTCGTGGCGATCGGGATCAGGCTTGGATCGATCAAACCATCGACGTCAGCGATCTCGACCGATCGCACATCCGGGATCGGTCGTGGCCGATCGGGATCAGGGCTTGGATCGATCGCAACTGTCGATCGTCGCGATCGGACGATCGCCACGGTCCGAGATGGTCGTGGCCGATCGGGATCAGGGCTTAGATCGATCGCAACCATCGGATCGTTAGCGATCTCGGACCGATCGCAACGGTCCGGGATCGGGCGTGGCCGATCGGGATCAGGGCTTGGATCTATCGCAACCGTCAGATCGTCGCCGATCGACCGATCGCCACAGTCCGAGATCGGTGTGGCCGATCGGGATCACGGCTTCGATCGATCGCAACCGTCGGATCGTCGCCGATCGGATGGATTGCAACGGTCCGAGATCGATCGTGGCCGATCGGGATCATGGCTTGGATCGATCGCAACCGTCGGATCATCGTCGCGATCGATCGCCATGGTCCGAGATCGGTCACGGCCGATCGGGATCAGGGCTGGTATCGATGGCAACCGTTGGATCGACGCCGATCGGTCCGATCGCCATGGTCCGAGATCGGTCATAGACGATCGAGATCAGGGCTTGGATCGATCGCAACCGTCGATCGTCGCCGATTGGATCGATCTCATGGTCCGAGATCGGTCGTGGCCGATCGGGATCAGGGCTTGGATCGATCGCAACAGTCAGATCATCAGCAATCTCGGACTGATCGCAACGGTCCGGGATCGATCGGGGGCCGATCGGGATCAGGGCTAGGATCGATGGCAATCGTCGGATCGATGCCGATCGGATCGATCGCCACGGTCTGAGATCGGTCGTGGCCGATCGGGATCACGGCTTCGATAGATCGCAACAGTCGGATCATCATCGATCTCGGATGGATTGCAACGGTCCAAGATCGGTCGTGGCCGATCGGGATCACGGCTTGGATCGATCGCAACCGTCGGATCATCTCCGATCGGATCGATCGCCACGGTCCGAGATCGGTCATGGTCGATCGGGATCAGGGCTGGATCAATGGAAACCATCGGATCACGTCGATCGGTCCGATCGCCACAGTCCGAGATCGGTCGTGGACAATCGGGATCAGGGCTTGGATCGATCGCAACCATTGGATCGTCGCCGATTGGACTGATCGCCACGGTCGAGATTGGTCGTGGCCGATCGGGATCACGGCTTGGATCGATCGTAACCGTTGGATCGTTGCGATCGGACCGATCGCCACAGTCTGAGATCGGTCGTGGCCGATCGGGATCATGGCTTCGATCGATCGCAACCGTCGGATGGTCGCCGATCTCGGATGGATTGCAACGGTCCAAGATCGGTTGTGGCCGATCGGGATCACGTTGGATCAATCGCAACCGTCGGATCATCGCGATCGGACCGATCGCCATGGTCCGAGATCGGTCGTGGCCGATCGGGATCACGGCTTCGATCGATGGCAACCGTCGGATCGTCGCCGATTGGATCGTTCGCCATGGTCTGAGATCGGTCGTGGCCAATCGGGATCACGGCTTGGATAGATCGCAACCATCGGATCATCACCGATCGGATCGATCGCCGCGGTCCGAGATCGGTCCTAGCCGATCGGGATCAGGACTGGGATCGATGGCAACCATCGGAATTGATGCCGATTGGTCCGATCGCCATGGTCCAAGATCAGTCATGGATGATCAGATCAGGGCTTGGATCGATCGCAACCATCGGATAGTTGCCGATTGGACCGATCGCCACGATCCAAGATCGGTCATGGCCTATCGGGATCACGGCTTGGATCGATCGCAACCGTCGGATCGTCGGCGATCGGACCGATCGCCATGGTCCGCAATCGGTCATGGCTGATCGGGATCAGGGCTTGGATCGATCACAACTGTCGAATCGTCAAGGATCTCGGACCGATTGCAATAGTCCGGGATCGGTCGTGGCCGATCGGGATCAGGGCTTGGATCGATCGCAACCGTTGGATCATCGGCGATCGGACGATCGCCACGGTCCGAGATCGGTCGTCGCCGATCGGATCAGGGCTTGGATCGATCGCAACCGTTAGAATGTCAGCGATCTTGGACGATCCAACGGTCCGGGATCGGGGCGTGGCCGATCGGGATCAGGGCTTGGATCTATCGCAATCGTCGGATTGTCGCCGATCGGACGATCGCCACGGTCCGAGATCGGTCATGGCCGATCAGGATCACGGCTTCGATCGATCGCAACCGTCGGATCGTCACCGATCTCGGACGGATTGCAATGGTCCGAGATCGGTCGGGCCGATCGGGATCACGGCTTGGATCGATCGCAACCGTCAGATCGTCATCGATCGGATTGATCGCCATGGTCCGAGATCGGATAGAACACTAATCTATCATGCCTGCTTACCATGGCTCTTCGTAGTTCTAGGTAGGTATTTTACCCAGAATGGATAAATTGTTAATCAACCATAAGTGGCTTGAATCTTTTCAAGGAAAGAGGAGGGAGATGATTTTATTTGTGATCACTTATGGAAGATGCTGATGATACATCTAATTATCACTTTCAAATCAAAGAAAGATTACTATAATTCTAATATATCTTTTGGGTGGAAAGGCATCTTCAATCTCTATAGACCTTATAGCCATGTATCCCATCTGAGTTAGATCAGGTTAGGTCACTTTGAGATATTCAAAGGAATTGAATTAGTTAATTATGATAATTATGAAAGATGTCTGAGTTATTACCTTAATGATGTTAAGTATTCAAGAGTGAAACCAAGTATGTTATGATGATTTAATCAAAAATCAAAAATAAGTGTCAGCATATTTAGAAGTTGCAAAGCACTTGAAGAAGACCATCTTATATCCGGTGCAATGGTAAACTGATTAAATTGAGTCCGAATCCATTAGACACAATTTTTTTTTTCCAATGGAGGATTTTTGTAAGGCTTGGCGGATAGTCTGAAAGAACCATTTAATTTTAGAGAAAATGTTGCAAGCCTGGTGATGGATTTAGGAGGTGCTTGAGATAGTATCTTACCCTTAGTAAAATTTCTTCTTATAAAGATTACTGAGCCAATACTAATAGACCTATTTGAGCTCTTACAATATGAGGTGTAGATCTCCTTCGTGTTGGAATAAAGTTAGAGGGGAAAATTTTTGGATACTAAGCTGGTTTAACAACTATAAAAAGGTATCATTATTTGAAGCAGCTTCATGTAGCTTAGAGTTAATAGGGAAGTTATGTTGATGTCAAAAAGAAAGATTTGAAATTTGGATTGAAGATCAATTGAAAGTTTTTACCAACCAAGGATGTGATGAGATTTGATTAGAGGAAAGCTAAGTCCACGTTATATTGGACCTTTTGATATTGCTTACAGCCTGGCACCCCCTCCGATTTTAGTTGGGGTACACAATGTTTTTTTATATCTCTATGTTGAGGAAGTATATTTTCCGATCCTAGCCATGTCATAGCATATGAGCCTATACAGTTGAGGAAAGATTTACATAGAGGAGTACCTTGTACGTATTGTGGATCGCAAGGATCAGGTTCTGAGACGGCGTATCATTCCCTATGTCAGGTGCAATGGAGTAATCATTCTGAGAGAGAGGCTACTTGGAAACTTGAGGAGGAAATGAAAGAGAAGTATCCATAACTATTTGAGTCTTAATATAGTTAATGATGTGCTA
>UESW01001777.1:140455-168749 GCA_900491605.1 Calamus simplicifolius | reverse complement strand
GAAGGATAATTGGGATAGAAGGAGCTTCTATTAAATAGACTTAGTTTCATTATATTGATTTAGCTCAGATTTGCTTGTGTGTAGGGCAGATGGTCCAAGACTGATAATTATGGTTTGTAATAAATCATGGATGTGAATTTTGCTTTATATTGATTTATGTGATGAAGTTCGAGATGCCTTGCATGCCTGGCATGCGGCGGGTTGTCATCCTAGCTCAAATTTTGGGACTGGAGCGTGACAGCTTTAGTGGTATTAGAGCCTGGTTTGACCTTAGGGACAAACATATGATGACACTAGACAAAGTAGTAGAATGACACTGGAAGGATAATAACTCTAAGATGATTTTAAGTAAATGTGTTTTGAGAGCCTAAAATTTAGAAGTCTATAAAGATGTTGATTGGACTTTAGCCTTGGCAGAAATTAATAATACCCTGTCATACAAGAAGTCAGTGACATGATGAGGGCTTCTGGTTTAGTGACCCTGGCCAGCCGGGAGACCAAGTGACTTCTGGAGGCTCTGGCTACGTGGGCTTGGTTGGGAATAGCCAACAACGGTTTAGACCCTAGAGAACATGGGTACATGAGACTTTAATTTAATATGCAATAGAAGGTAGATGAATAAATGGAATATTATGCAACAGTTGGAAGTTGCAATTGATGACAATGTGACATTTTATATTTTGATTTAGTAGATGTTTGAATTTTGAATTATTAAATCTGAATTTGAATGCGGATATATATATAGTGGATTTTACTAAGAGGACTTGCACTATTAAAATTGCATCTTCAAGGCTAATTTGTTGGTTATGAAGATGATTGATACTGATATTATTGAAATGGTTGACTACGTAGTGTCGCAATGGATTATTTAGGAAGAATATAAGATCTTAAGTTTGGAGGCGATTAAGTTTCATGTAGACCCTGCGAACCATTGGGTTTGATTTTGGTTATGAATATTCAAATGTTTTAAAGGTAGCAAGTGAAAGATTCTTAGCAGTGATAAGAATGAGATAAATTTCATTAATAAAGAATTTCATGAGGATTTGCATCTATTAATAGATTCCTGAATCAAGATGATAGAACACTAATCTATCATGCCTGCTTACCATGCCTCTCTTCGTAGTTCTAGGTAGGTATTTTTACCCAGAATGGATAAATTGTTAATCAGCCATAAGTGGCTTGAATCTTTTCAAGGAAAGAGGAGGGAGATGATTTTATTTTTGATCAATTATGGAAGATGGCTGAGGGTACATCTAATATCACTTTCAAATCAAAGAAAGATTACTTTAATTTTCTAAATGTATCTTTTGGGTGGTAAGCACATCTTCAATCTCTATAGACCTTATAAGCCATGTATCCCATCTGAGTTAGATCAGTTAGGTCACTACTTTGAGATATTCAAAGGAATTGAATTAGTTAATTATGATAATTATGAAAGATGTCTGAGTTATTACCTTAATGATGTTAGCTTGAAGTATTCAAGAGTGAAACCAAGCATTATGATGATTTAATCAAAAATTAAAAATAAGTGTCAGCATATTTAGAAGTTGCAAAGCACTTGAAGAAGACCATCTTATATCGGTGCAATGGTAAACTGATTAAATTGAGTCCGAATCCATTAGACTCATTTTTTTTTTCCAATGGAGGATTTTTGTAAGGCTTGGCGGATAGTCTGAAAGAACCATTTAATTTTTAGAGAAAATGTTGCAAGCCTGGTGATGGATTTAGGAGGTGCTTGAGATAGCATCTTACCCTTAGTAAAATTTCTTCTTATAAAGATTACTGAGCCAATACTAATGGACCTATTTGAGCTTTTTACAATATGAGGTGTATATCTCCTTCGTGTTGGAATAAAGTTAGAGGGAAAATTTTTGGATACTGAGCTGGTTTAACAACTATAAAAAGGTATCATTATTTGAAGCAGCTTCATGTAGCTCAGAGTTAATAGGGAAGTTATGTTGATGTCAAAAAGAAAGATTTGAAATTTGGGTTGAAGATCAATTGAAAGTTTTACCAACCAAGGATGTGATGAGATTTGGGATTAGAGGAAAGCTAAGTCCACGTTATATTGGACCTTTTGAGATTGCTTACAGCCTGGCACTGCCTCCGATTTTAGCTGGGGTACACAATATTTTTTATATCTCTATGTTGAGGAAGTATATTTCCGATCCTAGCCATGTCATAGCATATGAGCCTATAAAGTTGAGGAAAGATTTATCATATGAGGAGTATCCTGTAAGTATTATGGACCGCAAGGATCAGGTTCTGAGACGGCGTACCATTCCCTATGTCAAGGTGCAATGGAGTAATCATACTGAGAGGGAGGCTACTTGAGAACTTGAGGAGGAAATGAAAGAGAAGTATCCATAACTATTTGAGTCTTAATATAGTTAATGATGTAGCTACGACTGTTGACATTTGAATAAAGACTTAGTTGATTGTGTAATAAAATTGGAATTCTAATTTTCTCTAATGAAAGTGCATCAATTTCGAGGCCGAAATTTTTATAAGGAGGAGAGAATGTAATCCCCGGATTTCGTTAACTGCTCGTGAGAGTTGATCGCGAGATCGGAGTTGTGCGAGGTGTTTGAATTTCAAACCCCCGGATGTGATTACCTGATCGCGAAACTTAATCGCGATATTCCTGGAATAGATAACGCCTGACGATTGTATTTTCAAATATCCCGTAACTAATGGAGTCCCAAATCCCTTGATATGAGGAGACGATTGTATTTTCAAATACCTCGTAACTAATTGGGTCCCAAATCCCTTGATTTGAGGAGTCTGCATCCCTTCCAGCCAGCAGTTTTGAAGGGATAAATCAGTCATTATCCTAAAAGCAACTAACACAAGATATGGATAGATTTTGGGGGCGTTACTTAGCCATTATCTAAAATCACCGTTGGACTTTTGGATGAAGATTGAGGCGTCAATTTCAGCTGCAATTTAATCCCTTCATCAGCCTATTCAAACGGCCATCAAGGGATAAGCTTTGGAAGAGATTGGGCGGTGGGTTATTTGAGGCGGTGCATGGGATATGGATAAGGATGGGAGAAGCTTTGGATAAGGCGGTGGCTGCACCTATAAATTAAAGGGCAGAGGTCTGCGGGAAGGGAATGAAATCAATCCAACGAAGGATTGAAGGCATCTTCTAGTCTCCACCTCGGGCGAGTAGGAGGAGAATGAGAAGGTACGATTGGAGCCGTTGAGGAGTTCCTACAGACGATCGAACGACATCCAGCTGCCTCCACGTACGCTACTCAGCTGCAATGCTGCGGTGTCGGCCAATGGAGCGGTCCATTGACTCACACACAGTAACAGTAGCATCTTTGCCTTCAACGTTTGCAACGAGAGCTGGAGGTTGATATTATTACCTAGAAAAGTTAGAGACAAGAAGTGGGTGGAAATTCCACGGAAGAGGTACGTGAGAGTGGAGGGGCTTTAGAAAATTAATTCCAGCCGTTACATGTGGGAACGTGAGGAGGTTTCCAGAAAAGGCTCACGGCAAGAGGAGCTGGGTGATAGGAATTTTTGGGCTGTTTGGGCCGTCCAATCTTTGGGCCATGTTAGGCCGTTTCTGGAGCCCTTTTGGGCAGGGTGTTGGGCCCTATAATGGGCCGAGATTGGCAAAATAATTATATGGCCCGAATCAGGATTGATTCTAGTTTTTGAGGATAATTTGTTTTCCTATTTGGTGTATACATTGAGAGATAATCGAACCCAAAGTTGGGCCCGTGAAGTGGTTTGGGTAGAGTTTAAGAATTATTTTATAATTCAGATTTTAGAAATTTAATAATGAAAAATGATACTGTAGGTTTCCAGGTATCCAATTAGCTGAGTTATCAATTGGAATTTGCGTACTGAGGTAAGTAAGTCAAGTATTATAATTTTATAAATTATTTAATTTGTAAACTGTGAACTTACAGTTAAATGTAATTATGTTAATTTTTGCAAAATTATGTTGTTACTATGATAATATGTAATTATGATAATGACAGAAAAACTTTATGTGTCGCCGCGTTCTCACATGATAGATTCTCACATGACAGATTCTCACATGACAGATTATCACATGATAGATTCTTACATGACAGATTATCACATGGCAGATTATCACATGACAGATGATAGAATACTGGTACCAGGACCCTTCCTCTTAGGGGATATTTAAGAGTGATATACAAGATGTGTGTTGTAGGGCCGTGGGACACATAAAGAAACATAATGATAGTATAAACAATATTTTGTTTACATCGCATACATTCTAGTAATTATTATTGAATTAAGTTTCAAATTAATTGATCTAATGACATGAACCTGTTGATAGCATGATAAATGAAATTTTAAAATTATATTAGGCTTACTTATTGAGTGTGAGCTCATAGAATTCTCACAATGTTTTTTAGAGCCTTAGGAATGAAGAAGGATAATTGGGATAGAAGGAGCTTCTATTAAATAGACTTAGTTTCATTATATTGATTTAGTTCAGATTTGCTTGTGTGTAGGGCAGGTAGTCCAAGACTGATAATTATGGTTTGTAATAAATAATGGATGTGAATTTTGCTTTATATTGATTTATGTGATGAAGTTCGAGACGCCTTGCATGCCTGGCATGCGGTGGGTTGTCATCCTAGCTCAAATTTTGGGATTAGGGCGTGACAGCTACTTCTACACCTCTACCACCTTCCTAGAGTTCCTCCATTGCAATTGACTCGATCTCTCAACTAGATGTATGATCCAATTCTAGTAACCATAGCATTATCTTCTTGGTCTCTCTATCTCAACCTCTAACTTTTAAAAGAAGGGGATTGCCACCATAGACCCATGACCAACATCCATGGTTTCCTCTTCATTCTAAATTACCTCTCTAAGTAGGGTTGATTTAAACTCATGTACGTATGCAATACACGGTATGGTCAAGAAGAGAACTAGTGTAAAATCTTTTTTCCCTAACAACTAATTAAGGCGGGAACTCTAGCTTTTTAATTTTGATATAGTGAAAAATCTAGGATTAGGTTTAAGGCAGAAATTCAAAAAATAAGAATTAGTGATTCACTAATTAATGAAAAAATTGTAATGACACTTGCTTCAACTTTGGTTAGGAAACACTTTAATTTTGAAATAAAATTTTTTCAATTAGCCTCTTTAGGTGAACAAAACTTAAAGCATAGATATTAGCCATCAAGTTATTTTGTTAACAAGTGATATATGTACAATTTTACACTCCATTAAATACTTAGACACTTATAAAATGATGGCAGATATATGTCAATAGTTAAGCGTAATTGTTACACACACACACACACACACACATATATCATTCATTAAGTAAAAAATATGATGGCAAACACTTAATGAACCGCATCTATATGTTGCACTCTCCAATTCATTTTTCAATGTCAATGTAGTTTGGTTGTCCATATGACCTTTAATACAGTTAATAAACTAGTAAAAGGACTAAATTAATTATTGCACTTTTGAAAATTTTATTATTTCCACTATCTATTTTAAAGGAAAATCATACTATCATCAAAATTAATGCAAAACTTTTGATTTTGTCCAAAATTGTTAGCGAGCACGATAAATCCTTTGGAAGTGCTTAAGGTAGTTAGTCTTTTTAGCTAATATACTAATAATGTCACGGATTGGATGAACAACCTAACCACATTGATTAAAAAAAATAAGTCAAAGGGGTTAATTAAAAATTTTAAATTTTTAAGGCCAACATATTTTCAACTAAGTATAGGTGGATTATTATAAAATTTCTCTTTGTTAATTTAGTAAGGAAGTGGTTTCTAAATCTTATAAAGGTATCGATTCTCATAATTATACAAGTATCAATTTTAATCTAGTTGGATATGCCAGTTACACTTGTAGAATGAATTGAGGTATCTGAATTAACCCACTACTAATAGATGTAAGAGTGCTTGTGCATGATCATCTATACAGAATAAATATTTTTATATGCATCATGCAACAATAGATTTTGAAGTTGTATGCATTATGCTACTAATTTCTAACATAATATTAAATAATGTTTAAATATGGTAAGAATATCAATGTAACAATTAATAATGATCATGATCATCATCATTGGTTGGTGGCAAGATGAAATGTGATATCTATGATTCTTATTTAAATGATTGTCGAGTAGAAGCATGACATGTGTTAGCATGTCATGGGTTTAAACATGATCATAGATAGTAAAGGTGATCGGACTAGTTAGCCACCAATAAAAAGTGATGATTGTAATGATGTTTGCCACCCATGGTTGAAAGCATAATGTGTATTGGCCTATCATAAGTTATGGCTGCTTTTATCCAATAGGGAGAACTTAATTTCATCATATCCAACCTATGCTTTATAATGACAATAAATAATTTAATTAAAATTATTGTTAAATAAAACCACTATTATAGTGACATGAGATATGTATATTAGAAAAGTTATTTGGTAATATGGGACATGCATACAATAATTTAATAGTATATGGAACAAAAATTAGAATTATTTAACAAATATTTGAATTCTAATATGCGACGCATGAAATTCTAATTATCGTTCTTTAATATTATTTTTAGGAATTATATACTTGTTAAAAGTTATTGTCTTATAATTATTTTGGTGCACAAGTATGCAAGATTTTTTGCTTAACCATTGGGTTATATTATTATATTTTTATTTTTCAAAGTTGTAAGATGTGCTCTCTAGTGGATACAATCTCTGAAGTACATAAAGTTATGAGTTTCTTTTAGGACTTTAATTTGAGACTTTTGAGAAAGAATATTGATTAAATTTTATTTTCAATGCTAAATGAATTTGAAGACTTTATTACCAATTGTTTATAAAGATAGCAATTGATTTTTTTTTTTAAATCTATTGCTATTAAGCATCTTGGTTTCACTATTAACCCTTGCATACTGTTTATGGATCTACCATAGAAGCCCAACCTAAGTGGTGGGTTTTAGGCATGATAATCCGTTTTCTATATTCTAAGAGCTTATTTTATTTTACCTAAATTATATTGGATGGTATTTAAACTTATCATGAGAATGTTGAGATAATAGCTTAATGTAATTATGGTATAAAATCTTGCTCTATATATTTTAGCATAAATCCTAGGTAGACATGTTTTTATTATCACTTTAGATATTTGGAGCTAACTTTTAGATCTACTCATTTAATAGGTGTATATAATAAGAAATATTAATCTAGAAGACTATTGCATGCATCAATGAGAACTTTTAAATAGAGGCTATACTGCTCTAATATGAAAATCTTATGCAAAGATAGATATTAACAATATCCAATCATATCTAAGATTTCTTTATTATCATATCTAATTGAGATATGCTGAGAAATATGCATCTCTCTAGATTTTTAGAAGTGCCTATAAAAGCATAGCTTTTTAAAGGATTTTGCAATAAACAAATGATTCATGCTTGGAGTGAAATTTTGATCGATCGTTCTCTGAACACTTTTGACGATATGTTCGGTACTACCCTATCTAATAGAGTTATGTTATATCTCATAGATGATTACTCAAAAGCAACCACCTTCGTGGATTCTTTTATTATGTACGAGTGGTATCGAACATATCTTAAAAGTGTCGTAAGTTTGAAGATATTCATATTTCATTCTATATTAGATATCATGCTCACCTACTCTTTGTTTTTTTAAATACTTATGATTAACATTATGCATCACATTTTTCTTTTTAACAAGCTAAATTTCTACTTTAATTATTGGAGCTTAGCACGTGCGCGATGGATTTTTTTTTAAATTGTTGTTTGTGTTTATATATGCATAGAAAACATAACAAATTTGATCTCTTTTTCTTAGAGTCAAAATCCAATAGGAAATTATAAAATTATGAAAACCTTTTTATGACTAACCTTCTCTTCTCTTGTTTATTCAAGGACTCCATAGAAAACTATTTGTAGAAAATTTAATCTGTAGTTCTAAGTCAATGATGGATTCCATTTACAAGCTATTCAGAGATTGCTTTACATAATTGTATATTCTATGTTGTTTTATATCATGCTAGTCTTATGACACATGCGTTGCATTTATTGTTTACGGTTTACTTAAACTAAAAATTGAGATTTAGGATACAAATTTCTGTAACACCACTGTACAATTTTTTTAACATGAGCTCTCATGTTTTATTATTCTATGTTTTTGGGTGTTAGAATGAGATGCTTGATTTGGTTGACAGGGTGAATCTTCTGAAAAAGAATGTAAACCTGGTTTTCAGTGCATGAGATGGAATTTTGGTTGTGTTATTTTAAACAAAAAAACTTTATGAAGCTCACATTCGATCTATATCTCAAAATTCTGTCATAACATTGTTGGTGATGTTTTAATCTTTATTTATTACTACAAGATTGCCAGAGTGGCATCACTACCGGCTCCTGGTTAGGTGAGCCACGGAAACAAAATGGTATAAGTTTCTGTTTATTTATTTATTTTTTCATGCTGATATTGTAATGATAATATAGTATATATCTTCCGTAAAATGGCAAAAATAACCTAGTTTTTGCGTTTAGTTTTTGATAATAAAAGAGTATTTTTTAAATGTTTTCACTGGTTAAGAGAAGTTGAAAGATGGAATAAGAAATTATAAGGAATCGAGCAAACCACCGATCGGATTGGGATTCATCGGGTTCATCTATTTCAAGGTAGCCCCTACTCCAAACTTGATCTCACGAGAGCTTCTATTTACACCACAAAAATTACTCAGCACCGTCTCTAATTTTTAAATGAAAATTAAAATTTTAAACTATCCTTACCTTTTTCTCTTCGCACCCCATTGGCGCTCCCCCTCTCCTCCCCCCCTCCTCAGCCTCCGTCTCCTTCCTTTCTCGGCACCATCCTCATCCACCCCATCTTCTTCCTTTTTTGGCACCGGCGCCCTCCCTTCCGGCACCATCGACGAGGATGCCAGGGGCCGAAAAGTGGGGAGAAGATCGAAGTTGAAAGAGGCGAAGTGGGGAGAAAAAAAGAGGAAGAGAGAAGACGGGATCCGGAGGGGTGCGTGATGGCCAGGGAGTGGAAGGAGATAGGAGGGGTGCAGAGAGAAAGGGTAAGGGTAGTATAGAAATTTATTTATTTTTTTAATGAGAGAGTATGCTGAGTAATTTTTACGGTGTAAATAAAAACTCCTCTCATCAACTAGTAGCTTCAGACTAACGTCCTTGATACAAGATATGTGATTGAGCTACAAGGCAGTGTCCTAGTGCTGCATGGATCCATTGGATCGCAACTCAAATGTAGCCAATCAAAGTTGCACCACATGTTGAATTGCTCATCTTACATGTTTGTGGTGTCATAATCCCTACCATTAAATAAAAAATGCTGTTTATTTTTATATGTAGCAGCATTCGTAGTGGCACACATAACATCCAAATAGCAAAATTAAATTTAAAATTTATAACTAACCAATTAACTCATTATTTAATAATTTAAAAAAATATAAAAATAATCTCCCTGTCCTGATTTACCAACAACTCTAAAATAAGATAATATAGTTATATAATCTAAAATAAGATAATATTAATATTATTGCTAATTAACGGTACCAACAACTCTCCACCATAAGATGTTACTTTTTAAGGCAGTTATCATACAATGAAAAGGATTCCAAATGGCCCTTCCCACGATCCATCACTCTTACTAAACGAGAGATATTGTCTTTTTAAGCCTAGTGAACATCTAATGTTTATCAATCATACGGCCAATTCAATCATACGGCCAATTCAATCTAAGTTTTATAACCATGTGTCATAATATTACAAGAGCCATCTTAGGGTTTTGATCCCTCAAAGTTAATTGTGCTTTAATTAAGCATTGAATTATTGATTTTAAAAGAAAATATCATATTAATGTTTTTCAAAACGGTATGCATTTAAGAAGCATTTGGTTCATGATAATATACTTAGTAATATAAGATTAATAAATAAATTATCATATTTAGTAATTAAACATAGTGATTTGAGTGATATCATTTGATTCTCAATGATATAAGAACATTATAAATCATGATAATCCGATTCCCATATGAAAGATAGATATCTGAGATTACCAAAGTTTAGTAATCTTAAATTATGCTTTTAACTTTATATAAATATTTAATAATACTTAATTTAGTTATATATTTAATTTGCATTAGGTAATTTTTAAATATTTATATTATTTTTATGTTAATATTAAATGTAATATTAATATAAGATTTAATATTTTAGATAGTATTATATGTATACAATAATACATAAAATTTAAATTTTAAGTTACTAATATTTATGACCTTTTTGCATATTAATATATTACATAATATATTACTATATATTTATATATTATTATATTATATAATGAGATATATTATAATATTATAATATATATATATATATAATATGTATTAAATATTTATAGTATTAAAAATATAATATTTTTAAAATCAATTTACAAAGAATCTTGATTTTTATAAGAACATTTTATTCTTATAAAAAGAAGAAAGACAATTAAAGATAAAAATAATTTCTAATAAAATTTTAAAATATGGTAAAATAATTATTGTAATTTGTTATTACAAACCAAATACAGTAATATTTCATTCATAAGAACTTGATTACCATATGTAAAATTATCAAGAACATAAAATTTCTAATAATATTACATTACCGTGAACCAAATGCCATCCAAGATTTTTTTAGTTAATTTCACCCTAAAATTAAATATGATAAGGGACAGATGCATACATGATACTCTAATTATGCCTAGTGAACATCTAATGTACACACACCCACTAAATATCTCATAAATATTTGTTTAGATTATAGTTAAGCACATGAATATATTCAAGGACATAATCATCATGAATATCTTTCTGCAAGAAAAATAAATAGATTTTTTCCTTGTAAACTCCATGATTAAATGAGATATTTTGTAATTAAACATATATAAACCCATAATTATATATGTGTAATTTTAACATACTATCAATATATTTGATATTTTCATATAGAGATGTTTTAGTGTTGACATACCCTCCATATCGATATTAGTACGACATAGTACATAAGTATAGCAGTGCACTGATGGATATGATATATCATCTGTGTGAAATGGTCTGTATGATATGCCATATACATGTGTATATAATTCATGTAGGTAAAATATAAAAGAATGCAATAGAAATGAATTATCCAACCTTTGTATCTTTCTCCTCTTATGAGATGAGATGGTGACTAGTTACTAGAGTCACAAACTTTTTATGCTATGATATGACTATCGAAATCATTCCCAACCTTTTCATCTCACAATATAACTACTAGAGTCACCCACAAGCTTTCAACACTCTAAATCTTAGGCCATTAAAGATGGTACCCTAAGATACTAATGGAGAGAGAGGAAAGAATGTACCATAAAACTAGGATACATACGGGTAATAGCATTCTTGTCTCATACTTATCTTGTTGCCATCCCTGATCTCACACAAGAAGAAGGATAAAAGTCATCCCCTACCACTCCTTCATTGTACCCGTCTTATCCCATGCATCACTTGAGTGTCAGCTAGCACGGTCATAATTGCATTATTATGTTATGGGAAGAGAAAGGCTTTTCAAGGCAATGTTTTTCTCTCCCATTTTCCCTCTAGCAAAACTTGCATTCAATGAAGGCCCTTTGGTCAATCTATCTCTCTCTCTCTCGTTCACTCTACATTGATCACCAGATCCTATTAATAAGTTTATCGGACCTTGCCATCTGGTCAGCAATTGAGCCAAATATCTCACCTTTTGAATCCCCTACTTTATTATCTCTTTTATTTTTCATCTTCTTTCCCTAGTCTATGGCTTCCACTCTAACCAACTCTATCTTTGCTCCTTGTCAAATTATCAAGCTACTAATTGCGCCAGAGCAACAACGAGTCACCATGGCTTGCCCAATGTTAAAGACAACCATCTTCTTTCCGCTCCTCTTTTTCTTCTACTCCATGATCGGATCCACTACTTCTACACCTCTACCACCTTCCTAGAGTTCCTCCATTGTAATTGACTTGGTCTCTCAATTGGATGTCTGATCCAATTCTACTAACCATAGCATTATCTTCTTGGTCTCTCTATCTCAACCTCTAACTTTTAAAAGAAGGGGATTGCCACCGTAGACCCATGACCAACATCCATGGTTTCCTCTTCATTCTAAATTACCTCTCTAAGTAGGGTTGATTTAAACTCATGTACGTATGCAGTACACGGTAAGGTCAAGAAGAGAACTAGTGTAAAACCTTTTTTCCCTAATTTTGATATAGTGAAAAATCTAGGATTAGGTTTAGAGCAGAAATTCAAAAAATAAGATTTAGTGATTCACTAATTAATGAAAAAATTGCAATGACACTTGCTTCAACTTTGGTTAGGCAACACTTTAATTTTGAAATTTAAAATTTTCAATTAGCCTCTCCAAGTGAACAAAACTCAAAGTGTAGATATTAGCCATCAAGTTATTTGGTTAACAAGTGATACATGTACAATTTCACACTCCATTATATACTTGACACATATAAAATGATGGCAAATATATGTCAATTATTAAGTGTAATTGTTATATGTGTATATATATATATATATATATATATATATATATCATTCATTAAGTAAAAAATATGATGGCCAACACTTAATGAACCGCATCTATATTTCACACTCTCCAATTCATTTTTCAATATCATCGTAGTTTGATTGTCCATATGACCTTGATATAGTTAAAAAACTAGTAAAAGGACTAAATTAATTGTTGCACTTTTGAAGATTTTATTATTTCCACTATTTATTTTAAAAGAAAATCATACTATCATCAAAAATTAATGCAAAACTTTTATTTTGTCCAAAATTGTTAGTGGGCACGATAAATCCTTTGGAAGTGCTTAAGGTAGTTAGTCTTTTTAGCTAATATACTAATAATGTCAGGGATTGGATGAACAACCTAACCACATTGATTAAAAAAATAAGTCAAAGGGGTTAATTAAAAATTTTAAATTTTAAGGCCAACATATTTTTTGACTAAGTATAGGTGGGTTATTATAAGATTTCTCTTTGTTAATTTAGTGAGGAAGTGGTTCATAAATGTTATAAAGGTATCGGTTCTCATAATTATACAAATATCAATTTTAATCTAGTTGATTTTGTTAGTTATACTTGTAGAATGAATCGAGGTATCTGAATTAACCCTACTACTAATAGATGTAAGAGTGCTTATGCATGATCATCTATACAGAATAAATATTTTTATATGCATCATGCAACAATAGATTTTGAAGTTGTATGCATTATGCTACTAATTTCTAACATAATATTAAAGAATGTTTAAATATGGTAAGAATATAATTGTAACGATAATAATGATCGTGATCATCATCACTGGTTGGTTGCAAGATGAAATGTGATATCTATGATTCTTATTTAAATGATTGTCGAGTAGAAGCATGACATGTGTTAGCTTGTCATGGGCTTAAACATGATCATAAATAGTAAAGGTGATCGGCTAGTCAGCCACCAATGAAAGTGATGATTGCAATGATGTTTGTCGCCCGTGGTTGAAAGCACAATGTGTATTGGCCTATCATAAGTTATGAACATGGCCGCTTTTAATCCAATAATGAGACCTTAATTTCATCATATCCAACCTATGCTTTATACTAACAATAAATAATTTAATTAAAATTATTGTTAAATAAAACCACTATTATAGTGATATGATATATGTATATTAGAAATGTTATTGGTAATATGGGACATGCATACAATAATTTAATAGTATATGGAACATAAATTAGAATTATTTAACAAATATTTGAATTCTAATGTGTGACTCATGAAATCCTAATTATCGTTCTTTAATATTATTTAGGAATTATATACTTGTTAAAAGTTATTATCTTATAATTATTTTGGTGCACAAGTGCACAAGTATGCAAGATTTTTTGCTTAACCATTGGATTATATTATATTATATTTTTATTTTTCAAAGTTGTAAGATGTGCTCTCTAGTGGATACAATCTCAGAAGTACATAAAGTTATGAGTTTCTTTTAGGACTTTAATTTGAGACTTTTGAGAAAGAATATTTATTAAATTTTATTTTCGATGCTAAATGAATTTGAAGACTTTATTACCAATTGTTTATAAAGATATTTTTACCAATTTTTTTTTTAAAATCTATTTCTATTAAGCATCTTGGTTTCACTATTAACCCTTGCATACTATTTATGGATCTACCCTAGAAGCCCAACCTAAGTGATGGGTTTTAGGCATGTTAATCTGTTTTATCTATTCTAAGAGCTTATTTTATTTTACCTAAATTATATTGGAAGGTATTTAAACTTATCCTGAGAATGTTGAGATAATAGCTTAATGTAATTATGGCATAAAATCTTGCTCTATATATTTTAGCATAAATCTAGGTAGACATGTTTTTATTATCACTTTAGATATTTGGAGCAAACTTTTAGATCTACTAATTTAATAGGTGTATATAATAAGAAATATCAATCTAGAAGACTATTGCATGCATCAATGAGAACTTCTAAATAGAGGCTATACAGCTACAATATGAAAATCTTATGCAAAGATAGATATTAACAATATCCAAGCATATCTAAGATTTCTTTATTATCAAAGATAGTATATCTAGTTGAGATATGCTGAGAAATATGCATCTATCTAGATTTTCAAAAATGCCTATAAAAGCATAGCTTTCCAAAGGATTTTGTAATAAACAAATGATCCATGCTTGGAGCGAAATTTTTGATTGACTGTTCTCTGAACACTTTTAATGATATGTTCGGTACTACCCTATCTAATAGAGTTATGTTATATCTCATAGATGATTGCTTAAAAGCAATCACCTTGTGGATTCTTTTATTAGGTACGGGTGGTATCGAACATATCTTAAAAGTGTTGTAAGTTTGAAGATATTCATATTTCATTCTATATTAGATATCATGCTCACCTACTCTTTGTTTTTTTTACTACTTATGATTAACCTTATGCATCACATTTTTCTTTTTAATAAAGCTAAATTTCTACTTTAATTATTGGAGCTTAGCACGTGCGCGATGGATTTTTTTTTAATTGTTGTTTGTGTTTATATATGCATAGAAAACATAACAAATTTGATCTCTTTTTCTTAGAGTCAAAATCCAATAGGAAATTATAAAATTTATGAAAGCCCTTTTATGACTAACCTTCTCTTCTCTTGTTTATTCAAGGACTCCATAGGAAATTATTTGTAGAAAATTTAATCTGCAGTTCTAAGTCAATGATGGATTCCATTTACAAGCTATTCAGAGATTGCTTTACATAATTGTATATTCTATGTTGTTTTATATCATGCTAGTCTTATGACACATGCGTTGCATTTATTGTTTACAGTTTACTTAAACTAAAAATTGAGATTTAGGATACAAATTTCTGTAACACCACTGTACAATTTTTTTATAACATGAGCTCTCATGTTTTATTATTCTATGTTTTTGGGTGTTAGAATGGGATGCTTGATTTGGTTGTCAGGGTGAATCTCCTGAAAAAAGAACGTAAACCTGGTTTTCAGTGCATAAGATGGAATTTTGGTTGTGTTATTTTAAACAAAAAACTTTATGAAGCTTACATTCGTCTATATCTCAAAATTCTGTCATAAAATTGTTGGTGACATTTTAATCTTTATTTATTACTACTAGATTGCCAGAGTGGCATCACTACCGGCTCCTGGTTAGGTGAGCCACGGAAACAAAATGGTATAAGCTTCTGTTTATTTATTTATTTTTTCATGCTGATATTGTACTGATAATATAGTATATGTCTTGGTAAAATGGCAAAAATAACCTAGTTTTTGCGTTTAGTTTCTGATAATAAAAGAGTATTTTTTAAATGTTTTCACTGGTTAAGAGAAGATGAAAGATGGGATAAGAAATTATAAGGAATCGAGCAAACCACTGATCAGATTGGGGTTCATCGGGTTCATCTAATATTTTGTTTTCGGCACTAATACAGGGATAAAATCGGCATGAGGGTTCATCAAATAGTTTGTTTTTGACGCTCATACAGAGAAAATCAATCGGCATCACTCCATCAGTTCATCAAATAGTTTGTTTTTGACGCTCATACGTAGGTGCATCCAATGCAACAGTGCAAGAGATCAAAGAAGCAGAGCACTCCCCATTACCATCATACACAATTAGTCATGCCAGAAATACTTGAAAGACAGCCATACCACAAATAACTTCTCTTCATCTTTTTCTTATTGTTTCTAAATGACAGTTCTAAAGCAACTTACAAAAAAGCCTTCAAAATTAGTAGTGCAAAGGCCAATAAGAATTGCCAGCAGGTTCTTGCATTCGGGCATATCTTCAACTCAACGACAAATGCTACCGGCAACAAAAATACCCTTTGCACCAGTTGATACCAAAAGATGATATCTACAAGAACGATCATCAATCCTTCCATGGATCACTCTCAGCCTGCACCTCCGAAGGTTCAACCACCTCTGCCTCAGTAGTTTCACCAGGCCCTGCTTCAGTATTTGCTTCGGCGTCAGCTTCTTTTTCTGCTGCTGCTTCAGATTCCAGTCCTCCCCATCTTCCACCAAGGGCAATTGCCATCATCTCATAAATCTTGTTCCCCAGCTCAGCTGGGCTGTCAGGCTGGAGGAAGAAAAACAAGCACAAGGAAGATGGCTTAACCCAACTGCTATGGAATCATAAAGAAGGTTTAGGGATTTGATTGACTTACAGTGTATCCACTCGAGATTAAGGCAGTATCATATAAATCAATGGCTCTCTCAGCTTCATCATTGCTTGGGTCATTCTTACAGGCAGCCTGCAAAAAGTCTACATTAGAACTAAGGGAGAAAAATTTTAGAACAGGCCACAATATGGATGAAAACTTGAGGTGATGGCAAACATATTTGGAACAATATCAGCCTCTATGCCCATACAAAACACGCTCCCCAAGCAGAACACAAGATTTTACACTGTGTTTTGCGACTGTAATTAGGGCCAATGAACTACTCAAATATCCAACAAGCAAACAGCTTCGGTTGAACAATCTTACATTCAACTCTTTGATGATGGGATGATCTGGATTGATTTCTAAGATTCTTCTTCCTCTCATGAATTCTAAGCTCGATGTGTCACCAAGAGTTTGTGCCTTCATGAGCCTATAAACCACAGGGACATATATATCATAAATTTGAATAACAAGCTTAATTAGAAACATGAATGCGTCAAAAGTGTCACGCCCCAGACCTTATATTAGATCTAGGGGTGGCAACCCGCCGCATGCCTGGCATTCAAGGCATCCCAAAATATAACATTTAATACAAGAAAGGGTATTAACAATATATCGTCCAATTTAAATGGTTCTTAACCATAATCATAGGTTCTAGGCTACATGCCCATCATACATAAGTTACTGGGGTTACAACAAAATGTTGGATCTTAGTTTCCTCTGAATGAAGCTCCAACTACCCCAGATTCCATTCTTCAGTCCTGTGGCTCTGAAAAACATTGTAAGATTTATATGAGCTTACACTCAATAAGTAAGCCTACTATTATATAATCATTTCGTCAAGATATTATCAAACCACATTTTCATGTATAAAACTTCCAATTTCAAATACATTCATCATGTTATCAAAAACATGTATATCATCAGCTCAAATAATTTTGGAAGCTTAATTATACAATAAATGCTGAAATATGCAATGTAAACAAACCCAATGTATTCATATAATTATTATTTCCTTATGTGTCCCACGGCCCTACAACACCCATATGGTGTATCACTCTTTAATGTCCCCTAAGAGGAAGGGTCCTGGTACCAGCGTTATGCCATATATCATAATCAATTACAACACATCCTCTAGATGTGTGTGCGTTATGCAATATATCAATCACATCACATCCTCTAGATGTGTGTCCTTCACATATCTCCCCCTGTAGAGGTGGGTCCCGTATCACTTAGCATTTCACATCGTTTCATATCATATAAGAAACAGCGACACATATCATCATCATATTTGTATGTAGCACATCATGCATCATCATGAGCATAAGCTCCTCATATCACATATACAGTGGTTTGTACATTCATAGCATAAAATACATCAATAATACCAGTATATTTTGCAAAGCCAAAATAATCACATCATTCAATTTTTGGATATTTATAATCCATTACTTTGCAAAATATTAGTAATCACATATAATTATAGCAGATACCCAATTGTATAACAAAATTTTTTTTGTCTTATTTTTCCAAATAATGCAATATATCCATAATTTTTATATTCTAATAAATTATGAAAATTATAATAAATGGCTTACTTACCTCAGTACACTAATTCCAAACTGTAAATCAGCTATGTGGACATCTGGTTATCTACAGCATTAATTTCCATAATTAAATCTCAAAATTGGAACAATGCAGCATCCCCTAAGGTCTACCCAGTCTAATCCTGGGCCCAACTTTGGGCTCAAATATCTTTCAATATATAAGCCCGAATGGAGAAATAAAAATATCTCGAGAAACTAGAATCAACGCCGAATCGGGTCATATTTTTATTTCTCCATTCCTGACCCAATACAGGGCCCAAAACGTAGCCTTAAAATAGCTCGCGAGCCGGCCCAATAGAGCCCAACATGGGACGGCCGGCCGGCCCACGCTCTTCATCATCTCCCCCGCCTCCTCCCCTATTTCACCCGAAATAGGGGGAGGCCGTGCCGGCGGCCAGGGCCTCCGCCGACCAAATTCTGGGTGGCCCGGCCATCGGCGACCGGGCCGAAGCCGCGGCCGGCTCCCTCCCCCTCTCTTTCTCCCTCAATCTCTCTCTCTCTCTTCCGCACGATTCACGGCACTTGACTCATGCCGGTGGCACGGCCGGCCACCGTGGCTGGCCGGATCCTCACCGGACGGTCGCCCGCCACCGGTGAGGTCCGCTGGCCGACGCCCAGGCCCGGCGAGGCATCGGGCACTCCACCGGGCCCGAACCAAGCCGTGAACCGGCTTGGTTCCCTCTCCTTTCTCTCTGCAATTCTCTCTCTCTCTCCCTCTTACCTTCGGCCGACACCTGGGGGAAAGCTCGTGGAGAAGGAGGGGTGCTCCCTCCCTCCTTAAATAGCAGCGAGGGGAGGGTTATCCCCTCCCCTGTACCCATGTGAAGGGGGCGCATCGGTGCCCCCCTTCCTTGATTGGCTGCGGCACCCCTTGCCGCAGCCGTCAACAATGGCGGAGGAAGGGGCGGCACCCCCCTTCCTCCGTCAACAATGGCGGATCCTCACGTGAACAGGGGCTTACATTCTCCCCTCCTTATAAAAATTTCGGCCTCAAAATTGGTGTATCTCATATAACATTTAGAATCCAAAGCTTTGATCATATGATTAATCTTCTTTCCAATTACATATGCTATGTTACAAATAATTGAGGATATTTTTCTTTAATTTCTTCCTCAAGCTCCCAAGTAGCTTCCCTCTCAGAATGGTTACTCCACTGAACCTTGACATACGGAATGCTACGCCATCTTAAAACTTGATCGTTGCGGTCCACAATACGCACAGGATGCTCCTCATACGTTAGATCCTTCCTTAACTGCATGGGCTCAAACTGTATCACATGGCTGGGGTCAGGAATATACTTTCTCAACATAGATACATGAAATATATTGTGTACCCCAGAGAGTGCCGGAGGTAATGCCAGGATATAAGCCACCTCCCCTACTTTGCTCAGAATCTCAAATGGTCCAATGTATCATGGACTCAGTTTACCTCTAATTCCAAATCTCATCACATTTTTGGTTGGTGATATCTTCAAGAAGACATGATCTCCAATTTGAAATTCTATCTCCCTTCTTCTCACATCAGCATAGCTCTTCTGTCGGCTCTGAGCTGTGCGGAGTCGTCCCTTGATCAGTTGCACCTTCTCTACTGTCTGTCGAATCAGCTCAGGGCCCAACAATTTTCTCTCCCCACATCATCCAACATAAGAGAGATCTGCATTTTCTACCATACAAGGCCTCAAATGGAGCCATCTGGATACTGGCTGGTAGCTGTTATTGTAAGCAAATTCCACTAAAGATAAGTGGTTGTCCTAAGCACCACCCAAGTCCATCACACAGGCTCGCACATGTCCTCCAGGGTCTGTATGGTTCTCTTAGACTGCCCATCTATCTGGGGATGGAAGGTTGTGCTGAAGTTCAATTTGGTTCCTAGAGCTCTATGAAGACTCTTCCAGAATTGGGATACAAACCTAGTATCCCTATCTGATACAATAGATATGGAAATACCATGAAGCTTCACAATTTGCTCAATATACATATTGGCCAATCTCTCACTAGAGATCCCAACTCTGAATGGCAGGAAATGGGCTAACTTCGTCAATCTGTCTACAATGACCCATACCGCATCATTGTTCCGAGGGGTCTTAGGCAGACCAGTCACGAAGTCCATAGTGATCTTCTCCCATTTCCATTGTGGAATCATCAGAGATTGAAGGGGTCCCGCAGGCCTTTGATGCTCAGCCTTCACTTGCTGACATACCAAACATTTGGCTACGTACTGAGAAATCTCGCTCTTCATTCCTTTCCACCAAAAGTTTTCTTTTAGGTCCTTGTACATCTTGGTACCTTCTGGGTGCACCGTGTAAGGAGAATAGTGGGCCTCCTTCAAAATCTCTGCTCTTAGTTCCACCACATTTGGCACACAGAGCCTACCATCAAATCTCAGGGATCCATCCTCCATTATAGTAAATTCATTCTAAACCCCTGACTTCACGCTTCTTTAATCTTTTGCAGGTCCAAGTCTTCTTTCTGGAAGGACTTGATCCTATCTAACAAAGTTGGTTGGAGTACAAGTGCTGCCACAAGCCCATCGGACTGTTGTACTCGCAATCTAACCTCCAACTTCTCAAGATCCCTCTGGATGTGAGGCTGAGAGGTGATCATAGAAGCTAACTCTGAGAAGGACTTCCTACTCAAGGCATCAGCTACCACATTGGCCTTCCCTGGATGATAGTGCAGGTTCAGGTCATAATCTTTTAGTAGCTCCATCCACCTCCTTTGCCTCAAGTTTAACTCCTTCTGAGTGAAGATGTACTTCAAACTTTTATGGTCTGTGTACACATCACATGCTTCTCCATATAGATAATGCTGCCAGATCTTTAAGGCAAAAATCACAGCAGCCAACTCCAAGTCATGAGTTGGATAATTTTGCTCGTATGGCTTTAGCTGTCTGGAGGCATAAGCTATTACCTTCTCATTTTGCATCAGAACACATCCTAATCCCTTCCGAGAAGCATCCGTGTATAGAGTGAATCCTCCAGATCCTGACGGAAGGGTAAGTATGGGGGCTGACACTAGGCGTTGTTTCAGCTCCTGGAAACTTCTCTCACACTCCTCAGTCCAGTCAAACTTCGCTTGCTTTTGGGTCAAGCGAGTCAGGGGTAGAGCAATGCGAGAAAATCCCTCCATGAATCTGCGATAATATCCTGCCAGCCCCACGAAGCTTCTGACTTCAGATACATTGGAAGGTCGACTCCAATTTACGACCGCCTCAATCTTCTTTGGGTCCACAGTTATGCCATTTTTAGATATTATGTGACCCAAGAATGATACTTGGCTCAACCAGAAGTCACATTTCTACAACTTGGCATAAAGCTTTTTCTCCCGAAGGGTTTGCAGAACAATCTTCAGGTGGTCCATATGCTCCTCCTGGCTTTTAGAATACACCAGGATGTCATCAATGAACACCACCACAAACTGGTCTGTTGCCCAGACGTAGTAGCCCAAGAGGGGGTGAATTGGGTATTTAAAATTATTTAATTCAATGCAATGATATTGACTAACGCAGATATGTGCTTAATCAGAATTTAATTCGCAGCGGTGTAGTGGAGTGCACGAAATAGAAAATACACAGATCAATCAATCACAAACACAGCAAGGTTTATAGTGGTTCGGTGCCAAACTCGGCTCCTACATCCACTCCCCAAAAACCTTTGGGAATTTCACTAATCGTATCACAACGATTACAACCCCTAGCCTTCCCCGGCTAGTCCTCTTATTTTCACGGCACAAGGCAGCCAAATCCCCTAGCCTTCCCGGCTAGTCCTCTTGTTTTCACGGCACAAGGCAGCCAAATCCCCTAGCCTTCCCCGGCTAGTCCTCTTGTTTAACTGGTACAAGGAAACCAATCCCTAGCCTTCCCGGCTAGTCCTCTTGTTTAACTGGTACAAGGAAACCAATCAAGAAACTAGGGTTATCTCTAACCCTAATACAAGATTTATCAAAAATAGACAGCTCCTAATTTGAGCAAATATTCAAAGATAAACTTTACAATTTTTGAAGCAATACTTCAGCAGCAGATGTTGATTTTCGAAGTAGCTGAAATTTGCACTCGCTTCACCGGATCTGGACGACTTGAGCAAGGGTTGGAGGATGCAACTTCGCAGCACAATATCTTGCTCTTCAAGGATCCGAAAAATATCTTGCAATAAGCACTCTCTTTTGATTTCTTTCTTTTCTCTCTTTTGTGTTTTGATATGTCAAAAGATGTAGGAATTTCGTCAAGGATTTCTTCTGAACATCCCTATTTAAACCATTCAAAAAACTATCCGTTAGATTCATTGGTAAAATAGAGGAAAGGAAAAACGGGAAGAAATAAAACCGTTTGAAATATTTTCCCAAATGATGAAAGCATTAAATCCATTGCTAATGAAGGATTCCTGTCCATAACAAAAAGAAAATGGTCAGCATTCATCAAAATAGTAATGAGAGAGAGAGAGAGCATTAAATGAGAGAGAGAGGAGAAAGCTGAAATAAATTTCAGCAACTCCAAAGGAAACGTGCGGCCAACAATGGGAAAAGGAGGAAGCAATAAGCTAGCTTTTCTCCCAAGCTAGCTAGCTTGATTCCAAAATCCCACGGCTGGAGTGACCAGCCATCAAACCATCAATGCAAGAGAGGGGAATAAAGATAGCTAACTATGTGGTTAGCTCCTTTTCAGCATCCCACGGCTAGCAACAAAAAAGCAAGAAAACAAGTTAGCTAATAGCCAAGGTTTCATGCTATAAAGAAAAGATAGTTAGCTATGGAGCTAACTAAGGCACAAACTAGTTAGCTCTTGAGCTAACTAGCCATGCAAGAAAAAATCCAACGGATTCATAACCAGAAACAGATTTAAAAACAGTTAGCTTATGAGTTGGCTATGAAAAGGTGTATGAGGCCATGTAAAAATAGTTAGCTTGTGAGCTAACTTAATTTTGAATTCATGCGGCTAGGATGAAAACACTTTAAAAATAGTTAACTCATAAGTTAGCTAAGCCTATTCATGTCAAGAAATAGCTAACTCCCAAGCCATGAAAGCAATAAAGATAGTTAGCTTATAAGCTAACTCCCAAAGGGAATCATGAAAAGATGGTTAGCTTGTAAGCTAGCTTTCTCAAAAAAAAATGCTACGGGAGATGGTTTCATGAAAAAGCATTCTTGACAACTAGCTAACTCATAAGTTAGCTATCCATAAAGGTGTGAGGCCATGACAAAAAGATAGTTAGCTTGTGAGCTAACTCTATTTTAAATTCATGCGGCTGATATGAAATTCAGTGGAGGGAAGTTAGCTTATAAGCTAACTAAGATAAAGGTTTATTCTATCATGCATAAAGGTAGTTGACTTGTGAGCTAACTGGGACATGAAAAAAGCTAATACCAAGCTAGCTAAGAGGAGAGGTTTTCATGTTACGTACCTTGGAATGAAGGAAGGAAGTTAGCTTGCAAGCTAACTCCTACAAAGCACCAAACGGCCAAGCATGAGGGCATGAACAAACAAGTTAGCTTGTGAGCTAACCTCAAGGGAAAAGTGACCAGCCATGCAAGGGGAAAGAGTTAGCTTCCCAGCTAACTTATAAAATAAAACACACGGCCAGCAAGAGGAAAGTTAGCTCAAAACGGCTTGCATGGAGGGGAGGTTAGCTTCCCAGCTAGCTTGTTTCCCAATTCATTCGGCCAGCATGAAAGTAGCTAACTCCTAAGTGGCTAGCAAGGAAGGGAAGTTAGCTTCCCAGCTAACTCATTTCCCAACAAAAACGGCCAGCACAAGGAGTATACTAAAATAGCTAACTAGCATGGAATGGAAGCTAGCTAGCAAGGCCATGCAATAAATTCAATAGATAGGCAAGTGAATTTTTATATTCTTCACAAGATAAAATAAACTTCATTGCATCATATGAAAAATTCTTGACAATTGTAAACATGAAGATACATGAAGATACTTGCAATATCATGGATTATCATAATTTATTTAGGCTTCATATGTTTTGTAATCATCAAAATCAATTCAAGGGTCAACAATCTCCCCCTTTTGATGATGACAAAAACTTACAAAACATTAAGCATAAATCATTCAGCATATATAATCAGCATTCAAAATATAATCTCCCCCTAAATATATTAATCTCCCCCTGAATATATGAAGTGATTCTTCTCCCCTTGAATATATGAAGTGCATGACAATCTTCATAATATTAATTTATGCATAATTCTTCTCCCCCTTTTTGTCATTGATCAAAAAGAAGTTGCAGAATATGCAATAATTCAACAATTTATAATAGCACAATTTATGAAGAAAAGATACGATATATCAAGCAGAAATTATAATTCAGTCATTTATAGAAAACATATTACAATACAAGGTTCATATGATAGAGATTACAAACATGACATCAAACATAGATTAAACATTCATAGAAACATATTACATGACATGAAACATAGATTAAACATAGAATCATCAATCATCATCATCAGAAGATATGACTTTAGGTTGCTTGGAAGAGCCTTCAGGTCGAGTGGAAGATCCGGGTACGTCATTAGGTTGAGAAGGCGGCGTCCAAAGATGAGAATGAGAGAATGAAGCTCCAGGGCAGAAGCAGCAGCAAGACCAATCTGAATTTCCAGCAAATTGCTCATCTTTACGGTGGATGCATTCAGGTGGTCAAGAGCATTCGCGGCATCCTTCGTTGTGCTGTCATTGGTCCTCATCTGGTGTGTTACCCATTCAGCCTTGGTTACAACATCTTCAAACTGGGATTTCAATTGCTCAACGTCTTTCTTAATACAATCCACTGAAGTGTCGTTGTGAAAGAACACACGACTGTTGAGCACACCAACATCATGCACAAGTTGCTTCACAGTAGTTGTCATATGATTAAGAGTTTCAAACACAGAAGAAATATGGGGTACCAAGGTGAGGTCATTGTTGACGGAAGAGTTACTATCACTGGTACTCCTATTTGAAAGTGCAATGGAAGATCATGAACAATTTGTTTGATTTGATCTTGACTAATCAAAACAGTAGGAAGGGGTGAGTTTTGATTTTGATTGGCATAATGAGTGGAAGATTCTGGAATGTCCGGATGATCATTAAGAAACGGATTTGACTCATTCATAGCAGCTAAAAATTGATTAGGTTGATTGAAGTCGTAATTAAAGTAATTTGGAGGAGAACAAACTGGTGGAGGAGGATCAGATGGAATTAAGTTTGTAGGTTGAGTGATATTTTTATCAGCAGTTCTGGTTCTAATCTTGGTCCAAATGCCATTACGTTTGGCATAGTCCATACGGTGTAGGGAGTGTGCATTAAAAATGTCAGTGTGACGCAATGATGCACTAGTTTCTCCTTTGAGTTTCACATTGTGAAATTCAAATACGTAAGTGAGAAACATCCCGTATGGCAAGGCGGCTTTGGATCTACCTACAGCTTCTTTCATTATAACCATCATTAATTCTGGAAAGTCTAAGGAGTTCCTTCTAATATGTTAAACATGAGTCCTATGTCCCTATCAGTTATAGCATTAAATGAACCGGCACGAGGTGCAAATATTTTGCAATAATACTGTGTAGCAATCTATTCTCAACATTCAACATGTTAGCATCAAGATTGTCTACAAGAGCGTTATCATCCTCTAAGCCAAAATAGAAGCAATTTTAAAGTTTCGATCGCTAGGAAAATATGTCAAGAGACCATCGGATGGAATACCTAGGGCTGACCCTAGCACATCACTATCAAAATTAATTTTAACATTTTTAACAAGTGAAGAAATAGTTCCATCACCAAAACTAATATTTTCATAAAATTCATAAACAAGAGTAGGATAAATAGGTTTCCTAGTAGATAATAGATCAGTCCAACCTTGAGAAGCTAGGAGATTTCCTATTTTAAATCCCTCTTTTTCTAAGAAACTGAAATCTACTAACCTTCCATTTGAAATAGATCGAGTGGTTAAAGAAGGAAATATAGATCTTGAGGAGGAAGAAGAATTTTTCCGAGGAAGATCCGTTGTGTCTTCTCTTGAGTGAGAACCCTTCTTCTTTGGAGCCATTCTTTTCCTCTACAAGATGGAAGAAGCAAGATGAGAAGGGGACGTTTGAGTGGAATGAGGCGAGTGGAGATGAGAGATTTTTCTTGGTGAGACGTGTGATACAAAGAAAATTTGGCCCTTATATAAGGATGATTCAAAAGAGCTAGCTTGTCAGGTGCCTGGATGGTTACCTGGTTAGTTAGCTTTCTTGAATAGTCCCATGAAAAAGGTCAAAAGGTAGGTGGCGTGGAATGAAGTGGACAAGTTTTCATGACAAAGGAATGTGGGTAGTTAACTACCTAGCTAACTTACTCACTAGAAGACAAAGACATTAAGGTCATTCTAAGGAATTTTCATGAAAGATTTAATTGATTTAGATGGAATTAGATAATCAATACATTTCAATCAATATGTCCAATCACAAACAAGTGTCACAAACATGATTACTTAATTAATTAGATGGATCAATCATTCCAAGTTCCATTCTTATTTCATAAAATTTTGATTCATCTAAAGGTTTAGTAAATATGTCTGCGAGTTGTTTTTCAGTGTTTACAAATTCCAATACAATGTTGCCATCATTAACATGATCTCTAATAAAATGATGTCGGATTTCTATATGTTTTGTTCTGAGTGTTGAATAGGATTTTTAGTTAGACAAATTGCACTAGTGTTGTCACATTTTATTGGTATTCCCTTTTGTTTGATACCATAATCCTCTAGTTGCTGCTTAATCCACAAAATTTGAGCACAGCAACTTCCAGCTGCAATGTATTCGGCCTCGGCCGTAGACAATGCTACTGAAGTTTGCTTCTTGCTAAACCTGAGATTAAGTTAACACCTAGGAATTGGCAAGTTCCACTAGTTGATTTTCTGTCTAGTTTACATCCAGCAAAGTCTGAATCGGTGTATCCTATTAAGTCAATGCTAGATTGTCTGTCATACCAAAGTCCTAAGTTTTTAGTTCCATTTAAATATTTAAATATTCTTTTAACAGCAAGCAAGTGTGATTCTTTAGGATTAGCTTGATATCTGGCACACATGCAAACACTAAACAAGATATCAGGTCTACTGGCAGTTAAGTATAACAAAGATCCTATCATTCCTCTATAAAGTTTTAGATCTACAGATTTTTCAGAATTACAGGCATCAATTCTACAAGATGAGCTCATAGGGGTACCGATACTTTTAGATGTCTCCATGCCAAACTTTTTGATCATCTCTTTGATGTACTTGGATTGGCTTATGAAGATCCCGTCATTACTTTGCTTGACTTGGAGTCCGAGAAATAATTCAGTTCTCCCATCATACTCATCTCGAATTCTCCCTGCATAAGCTTAGCAAAATCTTTGCATAACGAGTCATTAGTGGCACCAAATATGATATCATCTACATAGATTTGAATAATTAACATATCATCATTTTGTCTTTTAATAAATAAGGTTGTATCAACATTTCCTCGAATGAATTTATTACTAATCAAGAACTTGCTTAATCTTTCATACCAAGCCCGGGGAGCTTGCTTCAAACCATACAAAGCTTTGTTTAATTTAAATACGTGGTTTGGAACAAGTGATTTTCAAAACCGGGTGGTTGTTCCACAATACTTGTTCAGCAATATATCCATTTAAGAAAGCGCTTTTAACATCCATTTGATATAATTTAAAATTCATAAAGCAAGCAACAGCAAGAAGTAATCTGATAGCTTCTAATCTAGCAACAGGGGCATATGTTTCATCAAAATCAATTCCTTCTTCTTGATTATAACCCTTAGCTACTAGTCTTGCTTTATTTCTTATTATGTTACCATGTTCATCTAACTTATTTCTGAAAACCCATTTTGTTCCAATAATTTGATAATCATTAGGTCTTTCAATAAGTGTCCAAACATTGTTTCTTTCA
>UESW01001777.1:0-140243 GCA_900491605.1 Calamus simplicifolius | reverse complement strand
ATTACATCATCGTCCTTATGTGAATCATCATCTTTAGCTTCTTGTTCATGATCTGAAGATACATTCAATATTAAGTTTTTCAAGATCTTTTTCAATTATGTTTGTATCTTCCTCATCATCAATCTTTTCAGAACTAGTTGCTAAAGATTCATCAAAAACTACATGAATGGATTCTTCAACACTAAGGTTTTCTTGTTAAATACTCTATATGCTTTACTAGTGCAATGAATAACCAAGAAAAATCCTTCGTCAGATTTAGCATCAAATTTATCAAGATTTATTTTTCCGTTATTCAAACAAAGCAGCGACATCCAAAGACATGAAAATAACCGATATTAGGTTTTCTACCTTTCCAAAGTTCATAAGGAGTCTTTTTCAAAACAGGTCTAATTAATGCACGATTTAAAACATAACATGCAGTGTTAATTGCTTCAGCCCAAAAATATTTTGGGAGATTGCTTTCACACAACATGGTACGAGCCATTTCTTCTAAAGTTCTGTTTTTCCTTTCTACTACTCCATTTTGTTGAGGTGTTCTGGGTGCAGAAAAATTATGTTCAATTCCATTTTCATTACAAAAATTTTCAAAATATTGATTTTCAAATTCTTTTCCATGATCACTTCGTATCGATAAAACAGAAGAATTCTTTTCATTTGTAATTCTTTTAAATAATTTTTGAAATGATGGAAATGCTTCATCTTTACTGGCTAAGAATAAAACCCATGTAAAACGAGAGAAATCATCAATTATGACAAAACCATATCTTTTTCCTCCTAGACTAGTTGTTCTTGTAGGACCGAATAAATCCATGTGCAAGAGTTCTAAAGGTCTAGTGGTTGAAATCACATTTTTCGATTTAAAAGATACTCGAGTTTGTTTTCCAAATTGACAAGCATCACATTTTATCTTTTTCAAAAGAGAGTTTTGGCAAACCATTTACTAAATCCTTTTTGATTAGTTTAGATAATAGATCCATGCTTGCATGAGCTAGCCTACGATGCCATAACCAACTATTATCAGTTTTATTATTCATAGCTAGGCAATCAACATTTCTATCATTCAAATCATTTAAATCAACAATGTAGATATTACCATGCCTATGACCAACAAATTTCAGATTATCATTAGTAGGATTTTTAACAATGCATAAAGATGATTCAAATGTAACTTTAAATCCTTTATCACATAATTGACTGATACTTAGTAAATTATGCTTTAAACCTTTCACATAAAGACATTGTCAATAAAAGTATGAGGTGTGATACCTATTTTTCCAATGCCAATAATTTTTCCTTGGCCATTATCACCAAAAGTAACAACACCTCCATCTTTTGCCTCTAAAGTGATGAATTGAGACTCATCACCCGTCATGTGTCTTGAACACCCGCTATCCAAGTACCATTGTCTTTTAGTTGCTCGGGTTGCAAGACACTCCTGCAAATAATCAAACTTTATGTTTAGGTACCCAAGCTTTCTTGGGTCCTTCATGGTTAGTAGCAAAAAAATTGTTCCTTTCGGAACCCATATTTTCTTAGCTTTAATATTTAACTTGTTGTTATTTTTAATTTTGCATTCAAAGATTTATGACCTTTTTCATTACATTTAAACAAGTTATATTACTTTGGTTGGCTTTTACAAAAATTCTTTAGTGATTTTTGTTTCCTTAATGTGTTATATCCTAATCCAGCTTTGTCAAAAACAGCTTTTTGACTATCTAAATCATGTTAAGTTTAGTTGAACTTAATGTGAATTTCTCAACAATGTCTTTATATTTTTTAACATCTTTCTTAAGAGAGTCATTTTCTTTACTTGCTGTTCTTTTTCTAAAGCTAGAGTTTATTGATCTTTTCTTTAGTTAGTTTTTAGTTTCAGATTTTAAAAATCTATTTCTTGATTAAGATTATCTCTTTCTTTTAAGTTCTTCTTTTTCATTTTTAAGTTTTAACTTCTAAAGCTAATTTTTTTACTTTTAGCTAAGTAATTTCATTTTTCAAAAACTTATATTTCTTTTTCAAAATTTAAAATCAATCATAAGTTCATTAAAGCTCAAACATTTCATCAAATGTAAATCATCATTGGGTTTTCGGACTTACCTCGTCGTTGTCGTCGTCGTTGGCCATGAAACAAATATTTGCAACTTCTTTTTGTTCTTCTTCTTCGGAAGAAGATTCTTCGCTGTCAGTCCATGTTGCCATAGCCTTCTTCTTTTTCTTGTAGGTCTTTTTCAAAAGGACAATCATATCTAAAGTGCCCCGGTTTTTACACTCATAACATATCAAGGGGTCTTTTTCTTTTTCTTTCCTTGTCCTTTTTTATCCTTTTCTCCTTCCATTTTGCTCCAAATTTTTTTATGGAAGGGCCTTTTTCCTCATAACTTTCTAAACTTTTTGGCCAAGAGAGCAGTTTCTCATCATCTTCATCATCATCACTGCTGCTCTCTTCCTTTCTGCAGCTTGAGGGCAATGTTTTCTTCTTTTTGTTCCTCCTCAACATGCTGCTTCATTGTCAATTCATGGGTCATAAGGATCCTAGAAGCTCCTCTAAAGGTAAGTGCATTGAGGTCCTTTGCTTCTTGGATTGCAGTGACTTTTGCTTCCCACGATCTTGGTAGTGACCTAAGAATTTTGCGAACAAGATCAGCATTAGTATAAATTTACCAAGACTTTTCAAACCATTCACAATATCAGTAAATCTAGTGAACATGCATGTGATGGTTTCAGTTTGTTCCATGTAAACAATTCATATTTATGAACCAAAATATTTATTTTTGATTCTTTAACTTGGTTTGTTCCCTCATGGTAACTTCCAACCTATCCCAAATTTCTTTTGCGGAATTACAAGTTGAGATTCGGTTGAATTCATTTGATCTAAGGAACAATATAAATATTAATGGCTTTAGCATTTAATTGAGCCATTCTTCCTATCATTATCATTCCAATCCCTTTCGGGCTTAGGAACAATAGTGCCATCAACTAGGTGTGTGGGTGTACTAGGTCCATTATTATACTCCCCATAATTCATAATCAGAAGCTTGAATGAATATCCTCATTCTTGCTTTCCAATATGAATAGTTGGCCATTAAACAAAGGAGGTCTATTCGTAGAATGACCTTCAGCAAAACTGAACCACTTTGTGTTGCCATTTGGATCTTTAGCTCTTGATCGTGAGATCAAATTCTAAATGAGCACTAGCTCTGATACCAATTGTTGGCCCAGATGGCAACCCAAGAGGGGGGGGTGAATTGGGTTCTTAAAAATTTAAGACTTTTTAAATTTAAAATTTGCTTATGTGCAAGTGAGTGAAATGAACTAAGAAGCAATGCACAAGCAATTAATAAAGAGAGATAGAGAGAGAAAATAGGCACGGCAAACACAAGATAATTTTATAGTGGTTCGGTGCAATCCAACACCTACGTCCACTCCCAAGATTCACTTGGGTCCACACTATAATCTCTCTAGATTACAGCCGAGTTGTTTTACAAGCTCACAACTCAAACTTGTTGTTTTCACGGGTGCACAACGAACCCAGCTGGTTTTAACTCGGGCTTACCAGCACAAAACCCTACACGTTATTTTCAGGGCTCACAACTAACCCAACACAAGCACTCCGGCTTGCAACGAGGTATACAACCTCCACTAATTCAATCCACTGATTGAATCAGCAAACAATAAGAATAAAAATGTTTGAACAATAAATGCTCCCCTTGAGCAAATATACAAATGAAGTACAAAATAAAGAGTTAGAAAAGCCTGATTTTTGCAGATGGTAGTGCTTGGCTTTCTTCCTTCTTCTCTTCAACTCCTCTTGAAGTGTTGAATCACGCCTCAGCTAGATTCTTGACCGTTGAAGACTTTGGAGTTGAGATGAAGCTTTTTCTTTTTTTTGAAAATCCTCCGATTTGACCTTTGAAATGCTTTGGATTTTCTTTGACTTTGTGGATTGATGAGAAGGAGCAGACGAATCTTCCTCTTGGATTTCACTCCTTTTGAATCACTCTCTTTGAGCTAAAGATTTTTTCAATATGCTCTGTTTTTCCCTCTTTTGAAAGATATTCTTCTCTCTTTGATTTTCTCTCTATGTTTTTTTTGAAAAGAGCTCCTCTATTTATAGATTCTGCAAAAATATATCCGTTAGAAACAAGAAAAATAGTCCGTTATTCAAAATCTTACCGTTGGAGCTGATGTGTCATCGTGAAAAATCGCCCAGATTCGTGGAGTCGCTCGAGCTTTATGGGAGTCGGCTCGACAGTCCATTCCAGAAACGCCTAACTTTCAGGGGTCGACTCGCGATATGCGGGGAGTCGACTCGAGAAATGCTCAAAAATGAGCCTTTCTGCCGTCTGAGTCGAGTCGGCTCGCACAGTCGAGTCGGCTCGCGAAGGTTCAGGGGTCGACTCTTGAAACTCAAGTGTCGACTCAGGATAACTCAACTATTTGGGGAGTCGACTCGGAAACCCTTGAGTCGGCTCGGGACGATACAAAAATCAGAAAAAATATTCTGATAGATTTTAAAACTCGTCCCAAATAAATTTAAATATAAATGTGACTTGAATAAATTGATTTGATCATCAAGACTTTTTTCATTAAGTTATTGATTATCAAAAGAGTAGTATAAAATTCTTTTTGAAATCTCAAGTATAGCTCACTAAAACTTCTTTTTTGTTTTAATTGATTCAAGAACTCATTGATATAAACATTGATAGTTCATTGCTTTCAATTTAGAATAAGCTCAAGGTATTTGATACATAAACTCATTGTTTCCTTTAAAATACTCATGGCTTTTGGAAATCATCAAAATCAATATAGTTGGGGCAATTATGTTTCAATCATTTCTCAACATGTTCTAAACTATGTTCGGATTCGGGCAGCTGATAAGCCCCGATCGACATTAGCAAATGTTTTGGAGATGACAACAAATGCGCCAGATACGAAATTTTCGTCTTCATTGATTAAAAAAAGAAAGAGAAACGACAACAAGGAAAAGAAAAAAGAAACAAAAAGAGCCCTCACAAGGGCTTACTGTCTCCCTCAGGAGTTGTCGGGCCTTCCCTACGCTGAGTCAACTCGGAAACTTGCTGACGAAGGGACGCTATCACTCCCTCCTACCGGCCAATGACCTAGCGAAGAACCTCGGCCTCCCTCATCGAGACGGCAAGGAATTCCTCGACCGTCTTTTGGAGCTGCTCATGGCCCACTAAAACTGACGCTAAGGCCATCCCATCGACAGTCACAGGAATGCGACCCCCCCCCCCGGAGAGTCCCTGCGGCCGTTACTGCCGCCGTACGGCTCTTCAGTCGATTGCCCTTCACCGTGGGAGGCCATACCTACTCTCGGGAGTTATCAAAAAACTAACTAAGGGGATGACAAACACTAGCATCCCTCTCATCCATATTTATATCGCCATGGCGAGTATTTTGATCAGTCGGGTCATTAATCCCGACCCGTGGGAATCTGCCGCGCGTCACCACTTCGGCTGGCGCCCACGGGAAGTGAAGAGTTGCACCCCCTCCCGAGGAAAATTGGTAAGCATCGACGAACTACTCGGGAACCCCCTCCTTCTCTAGGAACTGGGTTCCTTCCGATCTGCCGGGCCCTCACGAAGTAAATGTTCTCGAAACTCCACCGGATTTCCTCGAATCAGCTGCCCTTGGAGAAGTGCGAAGAAACGAAAAGGTCCGTCAGCAGCTGATGCTGACTCACTTCCCTCGGAAATCACCAAATCATAAATATCGGGCGCCCCCATGCGCCGCCCGTTTCACTTTGGCGGTCCGCGCCAAATCTCACAGGAACCAAATGTCAGAAGTCTCGGCGACGATCGAGTTATCCCTCCGAGCAATAAATCTCCGAACCTCGGCTGGGCCGAGCAACAAACCTCCAAACCTCGGCTGGGCCGAGCAATGATCTCTGAAGCCCCGGCCAAGACCGGAGTGCATAAACCTTGGCCAAAGTCAAGGAATATGTTCTACTATTAAGAATCCCAGCTAAAGCCAAGGAGCTTTTCCCACTCTCAAAGCCCCAGCTTAAAGCCGAAACGCATGTCTCGTTATCACAAATCCCGACCAAACCAAGCAATCTCCAAAGTTCCATCCAGATTCAGGTAGCTTATAAGCCCCGACCGGGTCGGGTAGCGCAAAATCCTCGGCCAAGGCTGAGCGATATCTCCGCGCCTTAGCCTACGCCAAGTAAGATACTATCTGAAAACTCGGACGAGCCGAGCAACTTCTTAAAAATCCCAATACGATGTTAGCGCCTCGCGGTACTTCGGTAGAGGTGAAAGATCTCCCTCTACTCAAAAGAGACATACGAGCTCTATTTTCAAAGAAACACCTGTTTCGTTCTACAAACAAAACCATGCTTACCGCGTGAATCCGCAGGACCGCCCGAGTCTCCCTTCAAATTGAACAGGAACAAACGGTCTCCCCTACTGAGGACCGAGCTACGATTTTGGCAAAAAACAAAGCGGCGAGAACACTGCCGAAGTATGCTATGACACGGGAGCAACAACTCTCGGCACAAAAAGAAACAGGAGCTAGGAGAAAGGATAAAACTTTCTTTATTTCATTACCAGCGAAACAAATTACAACCACCTAAGAGGCATTACAAGCGCGTCGAAGCACAGGAAATGAAGACAAGTACATAGCTCGGCCGAACTGCTCCAAGACAGCTTCGGTTAACAATGATACTTCGGCATTTGATCCAACAAATCAGACAAACCACGAACCAGTCAGCTCGCCCTGATAACGAGCAAATGACTTGGCCCGACTGTTGCGACCAGCTTCAGTTAATAATGATATCTCGGCATCCGGCCCGAGATATCAGAGAAATCAGAAAGGGTGGATGAGCCTTGTCCCAAGCCACCCATCCGCAGAGCCCTCCGATGAGTGGAAAGAAAGCTAGCAGACCTTGATGATGGGGTACTCCCCCAAATCGAGTGTGTACTGCTAGCCACTGCCCAAGTCAAAAGGCAACGTACTAGCGGACAACACACCATCACCCCCCTCCTCACGTGGCAAAAGATTCCCCGGGCGGACGAGCCCAGGAATCTGGATCAGGGGAGGAGGCAAGTTCATGTAAGTCATGGGGAGCACGCGTGGACTTCCTGCCTTGCGTCCCCCATGGCGAATCGCAAATGACACACATGAAGCGCATATGTGTGCTCTCCATGCGATCTCTGCGAACCTCTTGTGCGCTCTCCATACGATCTCCGGAACTCCTCTCTTGAGGACGAGCCACTCTCCAGCAGCTCCTTCATCACCCCAGCTGTCCGAGGACGATGACTTGCAGAAGGAAAGCTCGGTCCTCCGCTCTAAGCCCCAGAGAGACAGGCATCATGTAAACCTTCACAATTCACAGAGAAGAAAACTCTGGGATGGCCCAACACAGCCCTCTTTTTCCTTTTTATAGGCGAAGATAAACCGGGAGCAGCTATCAGAGCCGAAAGCCCCGAGATTCAAAACATCCAACCCATGCCACCACGTGGCCTCCCGGGATAAGAGCGGCACCCTTCGTTGCATGCCAAGTGCATCGCCCGAACCATGATGCATGCCAAAAGATTTTCTCTAATCCCGGATCATGAGCTTTAAATGCAAAAAATCATCCACCGATCTTACAGTACTGGCAGACCTGGGAGATCGTCCCGCGAAAATGACGTCCTCCAATGGCAAATAAGCGCTTACATCGTACGCCAAAGCGACCTACATTGGAAAAGATCGATACAGTAAAGTTCCCTCAGAAAGTGCCAGGGCGACCTTTTGCCGGCTGTAGAGCCATGCTATTTACTTCGGCAAAAGGAAGATCGACCTGCCATGGAAAAGACAAAGCGCTGACAGGGGTAACAAAGAGAAGCGAGGGCCAAATATCCCTCGATAGGGACGTTTCGATACCCTATGCTCCGGCCCAACTGCCTGTGGGACCTAGGTGCGGACCTAGGCACCGCCCTATGCTCCCCTCTAAGGCCAAAGCTGTTTCTATACTTTGAAACAAACCGAAGTACCTATTTTCAGTCCAACATGACTGAATGTTATCCCGCGCCTCGATCCGAGCAAGGATGGCTAGAAACCCTCGAGGGATAGATCGCTTAAAAAGTCTGCACGATGAAAGCGAGCGTCTCAAAACAGCGGCAAACACAAAAGCTATAGAAACGGTTCTTCTCATTCATCATAAAAAGGGGGCGACAAAAAGAAAAGAAAATACATCACCCCTCACAGGGGCTTATCATTCTCTCCGGAAACTGCTGAGCCTTCCACTCGCTCCACTGCCGGGTCGCACACTTGTTGCTGAAGGGACGCCACACGCTTTTCCAACCGATCATTGACCGCACGGAGGTGCATGATCTCCCTAGTAGAGGCGATCATGTATTGCTTGGTCGCTTGTTGGAGTCGCTCACCACTTACAAACAATGAGGCCAGGACGTCCCCGTCGATCACCGCCTTGGTGCGGCCCCTACGGGCCCCCCAACGAGCGTTGACACCGTCGATTGGTGCTCCGGCCGACCCCCCTCCATCTTTGGAAGCCATCCTACTATCGCAAGCTCGGATAGACCAGCGAAGATCGACAAAGGAAATGGTTAACGATGGCCTATCACCTATCGGTATTTAAACCGCTCTAGGCGAGAGCCCTAATCGCCCTAGCCATCGGCCCCAGTGCCACTGACATAAAATCTTGCTACGCATCATCACCTCAGTGACCGCTCACGGAAAGTGAGGAGTCACCCTCTCTTTACCGAAAAGGATAAATGGATGACAACGGGGGTTCAACAAACCCCCCTTTTCGGGACCAAACTCCCCTCTTTTTTGTCGAAGGTACATCCATGATTTCGCCACTGATAAGACGGACTACCCCGGTCCTAGCCAAGATGCTTCTGTGATTCCTGGTCCCACCCAGTCGACCTACCGCATTTCTCGCCCTATCCGAGCTATTTCATTTCTTGGCCCTAGCCGAGCTATTTCGTCCCTCGGCCCCAGCCGAGCTATTTCGTCCCTCAGCCCTAGCCAAGCTATTTCGTCCCTCGACCCTAGCCGAGCTATTTCATCCCTCGGCCCTAGCCGAACCATTGCGTCGCTCGGTCTAAGCCGAACTGAATCATCTCTCAACTTCCTTTTTTACCGAGCTGTATTGTCTCTCGGCTCCTTCGTCGGGGCTATCCCTATGCCTTGGCCTCGACCAAGATGTTCCCTCAGATTCGAGCCAAAAAACCAACCAAGCGGCGCAAATAAGCCATAGGTTGCTCGCGGTTGGGATAAAACTCAAGACTAGAAATCATCCGAGAAAGGCAAACAAACGAAAACAACTAATCCGTTTACTAATTTCCGATCGAACTATAAAAGAAAAGAAACAGAAAATATGTAGAGGCCCTCAAGGGATCAAGGCTTTGGATCAGACCCTGCGCCTCCTGCAGCGGCGTCAGCAGGGGCGTCGCTTGGCTCCCCCTTTTCGATGGAGTCCTACCGAGATACCTCGGCGGCAGCGTCGATGCCCAGAACAGCTTCGAGATCGACGTCTGAGATCTCTCATACTCATCCTCCTCAGCCCCGGGTGCGGGTCTCATAATATCGGCTTCCAAACAGGACAAGTCCAGGTCGGGATAAGTTTGGGTGATCTTAGCTCGTGCCTCCTCTTTGCCGAACTGGAATGCATCGGCACAAGCTGCCCTGCATTCCTTGGCAAACTGGGTGGAGCTCTTATACTCCTCCACCGCTGAAGAGGCCCGCGTGTTTGCCTCGGCCAGTTGTTTCTCCAACTTGGAAATCCTTCGGTGCCTCGAAGCCGCCTCCTCTCCGAAGGCCTTCAACCGCTCCTGGAACTCCAGACTCATCTTGTTTACCTGCAGACAAAAAGCCGAGTAAGACAAAGGTCGAAAGGTCAAAACAGACGAGACAGAAAACACCCTACCTGCTCGTCCCGCCGAGCTAGTTCATCGCCCAGCACTTGAACCCTATTGAGAGCCTTCGATTTAGCCGATTGATTTTGACGAAGACTCTCTTTGAGTTCATCAACCCGGGACTGTCTGTCCCCAATCTCCTAGTGAGCGTAGTCGAGCTCGTCGGAGAGCCGAGCAGCTCGCTCGTCCGACCTTTTTAGCCGATCCTTCATTTCGGTAAGTTCTTTGTCCAAACGGGTGAGCTGGTCCTGCCGCCGCCAGCACTTGAGCTCATCCTCCTCGAGCCTCTTATCCCAGTTGCTTTTATCTTCGGCATGGCTGGCTTTTAGCTGGTCCCATCTCTTATCGAAAAATCTCTGCATGGCCTTGACCTTATCCTCGTGCTCTGCCCTAGTCTGGGATAATTCCAAACTAGCCTTATCGGATTGCTCACGAAAGCCTTGAAGTTCATTGACCTGCATTGCGAGTTGAGAGGCTCTTTCTTTCTCAGCTGTAAGGACCTTACGAGTCTCCTCGAACTCCCTTTGGGAGACCGCCAAGGCTCGGGAAATACTGGCTGTTGAATCCACCCTCTCCTTGAGGTGATCGACTTCTTTGCGGGCCCGAGCCCAAGCTCTGATAGCCAGATGCAAATGCCATTTCAACGCCCTCATGATCAAGGCGTTCTGCGAAAAGGATCACACGTATGAGAACACAGTCGAACTAACTGACCGAAAACCCTACTTCGGTATGATAACTTACCCGAGATGCATAATCCGAAGCAATCCTCATGAGGGCAAGGTCATCAATCTCGGCGAGAAGGAAAGCTTCGTTCGGCACTCCAGTATGCCTAAAGGCCACCTCGACAAGATCCTCCGGATCGTTCCCTTCTATCGAGGAACTCTCTCCCTCTTGGAACATAGACCGCATCAAAGCGGAAACATGGTACTCACCTTCGGATCGTGTGAGTGAAATATATACTCAGGGAGCCAACTTGGGAACCACGGCCCTTGAGGCCCTCGTCCGGCCAACCTCCTCCACCAAAGCCCTCATTTGAGAGGCCTCAGGCATCTCAGCTCCAGCAAGGGGAGCCCCAGCCCGACGTCCCCTTCGCTCAGTGGCTCTCCTCCTTCTCCTTCTTCTTCTTCTTCTTCTGCTTCTTCGGACATTTCTCTGCCCCCGGCAGACTCCTCTTGGACTTCAGTTTCTCTCGGGGCCTCCGGTGCCTCAGCAGAAGGCCTTTCGCCGGAAGACGCCCCGCGAGGTTCGGTCGCTGGTTCGACTGGTTCGGTTGCCCCTTCATCCTCCGCTGACTCTCCCGTGGGCAACCTGGGTTGAACTTTGGCAACTACGACCATTTCTCCCATCTCGATTGAAGTGGAGACCACTCCCGCCTCCACCTGCAACTTCTCCGGACCATCGGCCTCCAATGAGGGGGACCAGGCAACCCTGGCCATGGGGGTCTCCGAGTGAACTGACGTTGCTCCCTCGCCATCATCTGACAAAACACCAACAGGTGGGGAGGAAATTTCGGTAGCCTCCTCCGAAACCCCCGCGGTGTCTTGATCTCTCAATGCTGACAGACATTCCTCCACCACCGAAGGACCATGCATCGCTGGAACAGCGATACTTCCATCCCGCGGCGATGAGGAACGGCGGTCATCACATCTCTCCTGGTCCCCCCAGGGCGGGGACCGGAAGGGCGAGGCCTTTTCTCAGCCCTATACTTACTACTGGAGCCAGACCTCCTACGATGCTTGCCCAATTCCTCTCTCACCTAATTTACGAACGCCGACCTTTCGGCTGCAGGAGCAACGCGACTCGCCCGTTAGCTCGCACAAAAATTGAAGCTAAAATCATATTAACCTATTGGCTACAAAATAATGCTTACCGCCAGGATCCACGGGACTCAATCCAGCCGCAAAGAGAGCGTCCTCTGATAGAAGGGCACTAGCTGGAAGCACTCGACTGTTGCGTAATACGATCAAATCCTTCTTCTCCTGCTCGGATAACTCCGGATGCGCCTCTGGATCCTTCTCATATCGCCCCCACACTCGGGGGAAATCCGAGCCAATATTCCCTTCGATTATAAAGAATCGCGATTTCCACTCTTTTATCGATGACGGATTGTCTGAAATCATCTTGAAAGACCTTCGAGGACCAATGTAGGGCCACTCGGAAGCCCTCCCAGAAACCAAATTATAACACACCCTGAACATCGGGAGAGTCGTGGTTACCCCAACGCGGCTGCACAGCGAGATGAATCCAATAAGGTTGCGCCAGCTATTGGGAGCCACCATGGTGAAGCATATGTTGTAGAACCTCATCACCTCCCACACCAGCGAATGAAGAGGAAACCTGAGGCCTGCCCTCAAACTTTCTCATAACAGAATGCTCTGTTCCCTAATTCGAATGTCACCTGTCGTCAGCCGTCGGGAGCAGCAGGGTAACATCCTGAGGAATCTTGTATAGGCGGCGTATCCGTTCCAGATCCGCCATGGTCACCTCCGAAGCCTGATCACTGGGACTCATCATGCTTTTGATCAAAAGAGGCGCTGAACGAGGTCACGAAGGAAATAGAAGAATAAATCATTCGAGGGAAAAAAGCGAAAGAGCTCTACGAATGGGGAGGGCACAGCTTCAACTCCATTTTCTCCAAAAGAAATCTCCTCAGGGAGAAGATAAGGCGTCTTAACCAAGACGTCCGGAACCGCCGCTGCAGGCGCCGTGAAGATCGAGATTTCCTACATGGCGCTTCCCCAACCGTTTCCTTCGCTCCTAAGAAACGATGGATCTACCTCGAGAAGGTAGGACGACCATGCAGCATTAATTAGGGCATCATTGCGTGGGCTGTCAAATCCACATCCCCCCCCCCCCCCCCCCCCGTTCGGATCGCACCACCTAGGTCTATACTCCCTATGCCCAAACCTATGCTTCGAACTAGGGAGTGGAGGGCATGTGTCGAGGGGTAAAATCACCATTGCATTGATAACCGTGCGAAGGGGCTAAGATCAGCCCGGGCCCCCACTTGCTACACTGCGCCCACAAAGAACGAGCTAACTAGTATGATTCGACGGATCGAGCAACCCGTAGCTCGGCCTCCCCAAGCAATATGTAGCTCGGCGCCCTCGAGCAATCCATAGCTTGGTTTCTCCGAGCAATCCATAACTCGGCTCCCCTGAGCGATCCGTAGCTCAGCTCCCCCGAGCGATCCGTGGCTCGGCTTCCCCGAGCAATCCATAGCTCGAGATGCACCTCCGCGGAACGAAACTGTTTTCACGTCCGGTTTATTTCTTTTGTCATATCTCAGCCGCCCTCATGCCTCTGCTGCTCGAGCCGTGCTTACGCCCTAGCAGCGCGAACTATCTGCGCATTTCGGCCATCAAGGCCAGGTTGTCCCTCGACCGTCTGAACCAAGCCTTTCCGCGCCCCCGCGGAACCTGGCGCGGGAGAGCCCAAGTCTAATGTAACAGAATTCAAACGATGAATCATATCGAGGAATGGCCTAGGATCTGCAATAACGGCCTAGGACCTACGCAGTCATCAGATCTCGGGCCATCAGAGAGCTCTTCCAGTCGTCGATCCTTCAATGGACAAGATACGGATCTCACCGGCCTCACAACAGCTTGATTCAAATCATCTCCGTATCCCAACAACCTTCGAACTTTCCAGAAGGCGCTCAAGATTCAGGTGATTGTTTATAAATAAGACACTCCTAGATTCTCTAAGGTACGTGCAAGTTCCCGTACACAACTCTTGGCTCAGTCTTAGCATCACACACTCTCTCTTTCACTGCTCCCCCTTCTCTTTCCGCCATTGGCGCTCTGCTCCCGATAGGCCACCCCTGGAGGGACTCCCCAGAGAGAGCCTTCTTCTTATTTTTGTTGATTGCCGATCCTCACTGACTTGAGCGTCGGAGGGTCTTCCGCGGAGGGCCATCCTTAACCCTCTCGCGTGAAGACTTCTTTACTGGTCCGTCTAAGAGGAAGCCCGATCACATGACCGATCGCGTCGTAGCCGAAGGACAGATTCCGACGGCAACACCTCCATCCTCCTTCTCGAGCAATACCTTCCCATCAATAACAACAATAACTCTTTTGTGACCATTCGTCCCAGATTCTTCTCAAACTCTCACCGCAACACCCGAATCTCTCATTCTGCAAGCGATTATGGGAATCGAAGCACGAACCCGAAATGACCGAAGTGAAGAAGAAGAAGATGATGATGATGGCAGCGACAAGGATGATCATGACGATAATCTTGAAGCTAATAAATTGGATGGCAAGATGCTCGAAGATGTGGAGACTGTCATGGCCTGTCTTAGGATTTTGGGGCGAACAGCGCCGAGGCCAAGAACAGGCTGGAGCGGTGCGACGTGACGGCCTCCCAAGAACTGGTGGCCGAGGTCCTCTCCCGGCTCCGCAACGACTGGGGACCCGCCTTCACCTTCTTCCTGTGGGCCGGAAAGCGGCCGGGCTACGCCCACTCCGTCCGCGAGTACCATTCCATGATCTCCATCCTCGGCAAGATGCGGCGGTTCGACACGGCGTGGACCCTCGTCCATGAGATGAAGGGAGGGACCCCTTCGAGGCCTGGCCCTTCTTTTCTCACCCCCCAGACCCTGTTGATTTTGATCAGGAGGTACTGCGCCATCCACGACGTCGTGAGGGCGATCAGTACCTTCTATGCGTTCAAGAAATTTGGATTCACGGCTGGAATTGAGGACTTCCATGGCCTCCTCAGTGCCCTCTGTAGGTACAAGAATGTGGCGGACGCCGAGCATCTGCTCATGTGCAATGAGTCCACATTCCCCTTTGAGACGAAGAGCTTTAACATTGTCCTTAATGGGTGGTGCAATGTGATGGTCTGTCTCTTAACATTTTCTAAAACAACCTGAAGCAACAAGTGTTACAAGGGACCAGGGCTTCTCTTCTTTTGGTAGCTGAAATTATTTCTTTTTGTTACAAATGAGTGTTCTTCACTTTTCAAGGGCACTCTTAAGAAAATCAACCAGTGTTACAACCATATGTCCGTTCTCGAACCTCTATGTATCCTGTTGCGTTTCTTCAAACTTTGGTTATACCTATTTTGAATGAACAACCTATGCCTTGTTATTCATCAAAACTTTTACATGTGAAAGCTACTTTTACATCTTGCTAATGGTTTTTATATGCATATTTCATTGCATTCTTATGTTAATTGGAGTTAAATGGACATAAAGATTGTTGCTATCAATGCTGTATGACTAATGTTGCTTGCTCCCTAGAGGATGTGTCTACTCACCAAATTTATAGTTTAGAATACTATAAATCTCTCCTATTCCCTTTCTCCTGCTTCAATGCAAACATCAGCATGTTTTTTGGAATTATGAGGAAAAAGCCACTTCCTGTTTGCTTGGAATTTGGTGATATTTTGTTCAATGAGTGATGCATACTGTTGTCTATTCTAAATGACAGTGAATCAGGAAGATTAGCCATCTATGAAATTCATAAGAGAGATAATAAAACTAAGGCCATGAACTTCTAAGATATCCAAATGGAGTAATGGTTGCATCTGTTATTAATGAAATACGATTTAAGTGAAATACAGTCAAAAGCATTGTTATCAAAAGGTTTATAAATAATTTTCTTTGTTATTCACTTTATATATGAAAAGAAAATCTGATGTTTCCTAGCTGAGTGCTCAGACTTGTGGCATTACTTGTTATCAGCTCACATGTTTAATGCTCCAAATGATTGTTTCCTTGCGTTAGTGTTTCTTGACATCAACCCCATTACATATTATCTCCTTGAAGAAACTAAAATAAGTATTGATTTCATCTGATTAACAATGACATGCTATAACTATACTAAGAATGCCTGAAGAATCAATGGATGCCATGTGATTGGTTAAAAGGGACACATCCATCCTTTGGTAGGCTAGCGAGGCTAATTATCTCCTGCTCTTCAATATGTTGGCAAGGCTAACCATCTTCTATTCTTTGACAAGTTGGAGAGGTTAATCATATAATGCTCTTTAGCAAATTGATGAGTCTATTCATCTTTTGTAGAGAATCCGACCCACAACATAAGGCATGGATATAGAAGTTTCATCTACCAAGGCACACTGCACATGACTTGAGCTAGCTTCCTGTTTTTGTCGTCAGGTACTAATGCCTCTTATAAGTAGAAGGTGCACTCGAGGCCAGAGCTTCTTCTTATTCTGGCCCTTTCTCCTCTCCTCCTCCACTTACGATAAGCTTCCGAGTATCTCATTTTCTCATATTTTCTCGATTAGCACAGCTACAAAGTTTGCACTTAGCCATTACTCTCATTTTCTTTCATTAATTTGAGTATCGAAGGACCTTATTTGGATAGCCTCAAGCACCCATCATACTCATTTTCTATCCTTATAGGAGCTCCAACCCAGATGCGAAGTTATTCTTTGCTATGCTTGTAACAACCTTAGTTTTTAGTTCACATCCTCATTATTATTCCTATTGGTGTGTAGAGTTCTATGGCTAAATCCTAGCTCCATCAATAATGATATTGAAACTTTTTATCTTCAAATTTCATTAATTTGAGTGTTGAAGGACCTTACATGGATAGCCACAAGCACCCATCATACTCATTTTCTATCCTTGTAGGAGCTTCAACCCGGATGCAAAGTTATTATTTGCTATGCTTGCAGCTGCCTTAGTTTTCAGTTCAACATCCTCATTATCATTCCTATTGGTGTGCAGAGTTCTATCACTAAATCCTAGCTCTATCAATAATGATATTGAAACTTTTTATCTTCAAAAAAGGAATGGTCTGTGAGCAATTTTGTACACGAATATTGCATTAAATAAGCTATCTAGGATCCAACAGAATCGACTCTTCTATGAGGGGATCCAGGCAAGCATAGAATATATCAATATAGGTCATATGGCTTAGTGATCATTATAGAAAAGGATGTAGCTAGACACCTCACAAATTAAATTTTCGTGATAGGACATTAGTAACTTCTCAACATAAACTTCTAAGTGGGAAAACTTGACATCCGATAGCTTATTCGAGTGCCAATTGATGAGCTAGTTTGTTGGGTCTTAAAAACCCCTTTTTCTCTGCCAATAGAAGTGACCTCTCAAAACTAAAACAATAATTGTAGAGACCTGCCCTCAAAAAAAGACTAAATGAAAGGTGACATGATAAGTATATTGGTACAGTCCTAATTAGGATCAGCTAGTGACAAATCCTGACCTCATGATAGTCTTATTTTTTGGATCATATTATGTCATCCATAAGCCATGCAATGAAAAAGCAAACATATGAGCATACATAAGCCATGCAATGAATAAGCAAACATACAAGCCATGCATATGGACTCCTAAGTACTTATTATCTTTCAGAGACAACTGATAACTAAGACAACATGCATCTCTTATTTGTATGCCCCTATAAAATGAGGAATTAACTCTCCTACATTCGCCAATATAGTCGTTATTTTTATAACATACTATTATCACTTGGCAATTATAATGGGCATTAATGTAAAATTGGTTTTTTTAAGACAAATTTGCTCAAATGTAAATGTTATGGATGCATATCTTCTTTATTTTTGATAAATTTGCCTCAAGTGTGAAATTGGATAGTTGAAGATTTCAAATTTTAGACTTGTTTCTTTATTTTGCTAGCTGTAAGTTTTAAGAAACTATAAACTTTGAGAAACAATAGTGTAATAATTGCTAAATATTTTTTATTTAAGATGTGATATACTTTGAGTTTGAAGTATTCTAAAGGTTCTTAATTAATTATGAGGTTGTTATGAAATTCATGTACATATATGTTTTGAGAGGGCATAGCTTCTTTATAATGGATTGAACATAGGTTGTCCATAAAATGTTATTCCATGACAACATATTTATTTTTTTTAAATACATATTTAATGATAACAAAACTATCAAATATTAGAGTATAGGCGACGATCCTCATGTCATCAATGATGATAAAATTTGTTATAAACCAATTTTATATGATAACAAACTTAGTTGTTACTGTAATTAAGTTATGTGACAATAAAAATATAGCCATGAACTATGGTACAAGTGGTTATCTTTATAGCATTAGCGGCCATAAAAATTGCCATCAAATCACTTTTCAATGATGACAAATGCAATTATCACCTAAAACATGATTTGCATAATAAAAAAGTAGTCATAAATGATGGTATAGGTGATGTTCAACATAAGTGATAATATAAGTGGTAACTATTCTATTTTTTCTACGATAAGAAGTGAAGTTATCACAAATAAATAATTCTTTAGTGATAATAAAAGCAGTCACAAATTATAGACTTATAGTATATGTGGTGAGTTTTAAATTTTAGTGACAAAATTTCTTGATACAATTTTTTTTTTCTTATAATGATAATTGTTGTCATGGATAACTAATTAAATATATTTGATGATTAATATTGTCATAAAAGGAAAATACTTTCAATGATGAAGGTATACGTAGCAATCTTGTGATGGCCTTTTATTATCGGAATAAATTTCAGCAGTGATGAATTTTTTTTAGCATATGTAATAATTTTGATTATTATAAAAAGTAATTTTCTTATAGTGGCTCCAGACATCCATGGTAGAGCCAAAATGAAGAGGAAAAAAAAAAACACCACCTTTGTTAGAAATAAAGGGAATTAGAAACAAAAGGAGAGGCCGTTCATGCCACCGCAAGAGGGTCTCGAACCCAAATTTTCCCTTCACGCATGAAACACGAGCATCCTAAATTGTGATAAGAACGTCAGCATGCACATTGATTAGTTTATCAGCAGCATCTATCATTTTGTCGAGATGCTCTATGATGCCATCCTCAAGGACGAGAGGCAGTATTACCCCATTATTTTTTTCGTGCCACGTGATTGAAATTCATATAATATTTTACTCGCTCTTCTAGTGGCCGACATGGCCATTACTCGTGTCCATACGCAGATCCATGAAAAATTCTATTTGCACCGCCCATATTGCTCTCCACCTTCCCTCCATTATTTAAAAAAAAAAAATTTTAAACTATCCTTCCCTTTTCTCTCTACACTCCTCCCTCTCCTTCCTGCACACCCCCATCTCCTCCCCTCCCCAGCAATGCCCCCCCACAGGCCCGTTTCCTCTCTCTCCTCTCCGACATCGCCCTTTTCCTTCGGGCCCATCTCATTTTAGGCACCACCCTCTTCCCCCTTTCCAGTACCGCCCTCCTCCCTCTATCTCCTCCCCTTCTCAGCATCCTTTCCTCAATTCCCGACACTTGCTTTTTCTTGGCGCCCTCCCGCTCCTCGGCACCGACCCTCTCCGGCCCCTAGCGCCCCCTCTCTTTCAGCACCGTTCGATCAAACAGGACTGAACGAAGGGCCTCTGTTCGGTCATGTTTGGCATTGGCTGAACATGGCCTTCCGTTTGGTGACCGAATAGAGGCTCTCCGTTCGGCCAAACAGGACCGAACAGAGGCCCTCAGTTTGGTCCTGTTTGGCTGAACGGTACCGAAAGGAAGAAGAGCGCTAGGGCCGAAGAAGGCCGGTGCTGCGAAGCTAGGGGGCGCCGAGAGAGAGCAAGTGCTGAGGAGTAGGGAAGGGTGATGGGGAAGGGGGAGGAAATGGAAGGAGGGGGCGATGCTAGAAGGGAAAAGAGGATGGTGCCGGAGAGGAGATGCTTAAGGAAGGAGGGCGGAGGTGTGGAGAGAGAAAAAAAAAAAATAGTTTAGAAATTTTTTTTTTTAAATGTGGGGGATATACTAAGTAATTTAATGGTGCAAATAGAAATTCCTCATATCTATAGACGACTTAGCAGGGTGGTTAAAGTCTACCGATTTCAGTTTTTAATTTGATTCAATAGTTTGATTCGTATTTAAAATTTTGATCTAGTGAATAAACAGATGATGTTTAGTTTTCAAAATTTTTGGCCTAACGTGCACTTCCCCATCACCGATACCGAGTATGCACCAACCATCCCCGTTCTTTTTTATATATTTTTATTCCTGGCTTTGGAATCAACCACCTGCGCGGCCTTGAAAAGCATAAGGGGGGTCACTAGATGATCGCCTCGTTCTTTATTCTTCATAATTAATTTTTTTCCCCTCTGGCAATGGCCCGGACTCTCCTCCTACGGGCATTATCCGTCCTGTTCCTCCTGCCTCTCGTGGTCGGCGGAAATGTGCTCGGACGGAAGGCAGCAACCGGCGGCGGGGTTGGCCGGGAAGTAGAAAGCTACGCGGTCATCTTCGACGCCGGCAGCACCGGCAGTCGAGTTCATGTATTCCGCTTTAGTGCGAATATGGACCTGCTCAACATCGGCGACGACATCGAGCTCTTCGTTCAGGTACTTGCGTATAGTACAAAGAAGAGAAGAAGGTTAGGACTCGTCTAGGCCTGTATTTTGCCTCCACATGGGTTAAAATTTGGGAAGATCTTGACTATATATGTATATATAACAAGAAGGAACTCAAAAGGTTGCTTTAATCCCATCTAGTATAAGATAATACACCATATGGTATTTATTTAATTGTAGCTGAGTTGTTATCCAATTCATGAATGGTTAACTTGAAAGGACACCGAGTCTGTTCTATATATGGACCAAAATTTAAATGACGTGGCAAGTTTGAATATAAATTACACGCTGATGTTTATAATTACTTAACAAGCTTCTAATAAACAAGTATCTAAATTTTCAGTTAAATTATCTGCCATTTATCTGGACAAGCAACACTAGTGAATAATGAATTATCAAATAAGAAAATAAAGTAATTAAATTTGGTCCCATCATCATCTGTTCAGTTATGTAGCAGTGGGGAGGATCTGCACTACTACATGTGACAAGCTCTGATACCTTCTTGCTACCATTTTTGAGGAAAAGGTTCTGTTTAGGTGTTGCTGGTAGCACGTCATAGGGAAAATTAACGACCATTTTTGAGGAAAAATGTAATAATGGGCGGCTTTTTCTGGAACAAGAGTTATTCCAAAAAACATCAAAATAAGTGTTACACAAAGTCCCTGTTCACAATATTGTGATTTTATCTTCCTGTTTTTCTATTTCTTTTTATCTACAAATGTGTTGTATACTAAATTCATTAAATAATGAGCATATCAAATACCAGAATTGGGGACTATGAAAGACCAATGTCTCTTATTTCTTTTAGAGCGGATACAAATGGCTGTTGTCATCTAGCTCCTCCTTTTTTTCAATAAAAAAAAGGAGAAATTCATCCTGTTGTTTAATAAGAGCACCTTGGAACTGCTATTATGATATTGTAATATTAAAAACCATTATTTAAAATCATGGCTGCATGTTTACAAGGTAATTTGATAGATGTGGTCACAATAATCCTCCGAGGTGGTGCATATGCCCACATGGAGGTCACTAGTTTCTGCGAGCACAAATGAATCTTATCACCATTATTTTCCACCTTACGTGCAGGTAAAACCAGGCTTGAGCTCATATGCCGACAATCCCCAAGAGGCGGCCAATTCACTCGTACCTCTTTTGGAGAAAGCTGAAGATGTGGTTCCCAAGGAATTGCAGCCAACGACACCTGTTAGATTGGGGGTATACTGCATCTTTTCTGGTTACAGAGATTAATTTGGTAATCTTTGTAGTACAAGGTTGTTTCACATCTTGATACATCTGCAGGCAACTGCTGGTTTGAGAAACATAGGAGAAGAAAAGTCCAAAGCAATTTTGCAGGCGGTAAATTTGTTAATTCGGCTTAAATGGCAATTTTATTCGAAATATTTAAGTAGTCTATTACAGTTTATATCTACGAAGTTCACTTGATTTCATGAATTCTATATAGACAGAGATTTCTCTTTGCTTTTAAGTATGTCTAGTGCTAATTATTCAACAAAGTGAATCATAGTATAGATTTGCTGACTGTCATTTGTACTCTTCAGGTCAGGGATCTTATTCAAACTAATAGCTCATTCGAGTACAAGCCAGAGTGGGTCACTGTTCTTCAAGGATATCAAGAAGGTTCTTATCTATGGGTAAGGAATATGTATTTATATAAAATTACAAAATTCTAGTTCTGTATTAACATTTACAGAGCTCCCTGTCAAAAGGTTAATCTTGAGGCAGTGGCATCTAGTTTTGTTCCATGTTTTACTTCTTAAAATCGTTCTATTGCATTCTGTACATATACAATACTCAGCATAAAATGGTCCTTTACTTTGCAGGTTGCGATGAATTATTTGTTGGGGAATTTAGGAAAAAAGTACTCGAATACAGTTGGAGTGGCTGATCTAGGAGGTGGATCTGTACAAATGGCTTATGCCATCTCTGAAGAAGCTGCTGCCAATGCTCCAAATATTTCAGACGGAGAGGATCCATATGTAACCAAACAACTTCTTAAGGGATCCAATTACTACCTTTATAGCCATAGGTTTCGTATCTTCTACCTTGAACCATTAATCTTCCTTTTCATTTAATGTCTACCTAGAATATAGCAATGTTGTCAAGTGGCCATGATACTAAAGAACTACTCTTCAGTTCCAAAGATCATGACATATTAAGAAAGTTCTGGAAATGGTCTTGCAGTTACTTGCATTATGGATTATTTGCTGCTCGAGCAGAGATTCTGAAGGCTGGGAATCACCGCTACAGCTATTGCATCTTGGATGGCTATACTGGTATGTTTGCACTCCAGTTCGCACATATTGCCATCCAATTATGTTGATGATCTCCATTTTTGTTTATCAGATTCATTTGTTTTATGGATGCTTCCTTAAATAATAGTTTATATATGCAAGGTACTTGGTATATTTAAAGAGAAATATGGATTGAGCCTAAGTCAAGTTTAAAGATGACTCTGACTCCTAAATTAAGCTAAAAGAGAAATCTGCTTTCAGATCAAGCCTAAAGGAGAATTTTGCTTTCAAATCAAGTCAAAGGAGAGTCTTGCTCCTAAATCAAGCCTAAAAGGACTCAAATCAAGCTCAAAGGAGAGCTTTTCAAATCAAGCCCAAAGGAGAGCTTTACTCCTACATCGAGTTAAAGTCAAGCCTCGTTTCTAGATTGGCCTAGAGATGGCCTTAGATCGAGCCTAAAGAGAAGTCGTGCTCTTAAATTGAGTCAAAGTGGAGATTTACTCCGAAATTAAGCTCAAAAGTAGCCTTAGATCGAGCCTAAAGAAGAATTCTTCCTCTTAGATCGAAATCAAGTCCATAAAGGATCCAAACCTAGAACCGATCTATGCCTAAGTCCCAAACCTAGAACCAGTCTGAGCCTAAGTACAAAAAAAAAAAAAAAAAAAAAAAAAAATCCAAGCCTAGAAGTGCCCCGAGCCCAAAGGGGAGCCTTACTCCTACATTAAGATCAGAAGTGGCCTTAGATCGAGCTTCGATTGATTCCAGATCGAGCCCAAGTTAGTCCAAAGACCTAGAGCTCTACTTCATAAAAGAAGTCTGGAGCTCTATTCCATGAAAGAAGCTGTAGAGCCTTGCATCATGAAAGAAGTTTGGAGCCCTTCATATAAAAAATCTGGAACCCTACTCCATATAAGTTATGCTCTAATGTCTAAGTCCTGAAGCCCTGCCTCCATTGATGAAACCTAGAACCCCACTCCAATGTATAAGTCTTGAAACTCTACTCCATTGGCGAAGCTTAGAGCCTTGTTCCATTAAATTTTTAAAGTCCTACTTCATTAAAGATTGAAGCCTTACCTCATCAAAAGTTTGGAGCTTTACTTTATTAAAACTTTAGAACCCTGTTCCAAAAAAAAAATCAGAGCCCTACTCTATTAAAAATTGAAGTCTTACTCTATTAAATTTTTGGAGCTCCGCTCCATTAAAAACTTAGAGACATGCTCCATCAAAACGTTTAAGTCATGCTCTAAATTCAAAGACTTGTTCCATCGAAAACTTGAAACCTTACTTTATTAAAACCTTAGAACCTACTCCATCAAAGACCTAGACCTTGTTCCATCAAAACTTAAAGCCCTACTTTATCAAGAATTAGAGCCTTACCCTATCAAAACTTGGAGCCTTGTTCTATCAAAATCTTAGAGCCTTACCCTATCAAAACTTGGAGCCTTACTCTATTATAAATCAAAACCTTACTTTGTTAAGGACTTAGAGCCTCACTCCATTGAAGACTAAAGCCTTACTTCTTGTTTCATTAAAATCTAGAGTCTTGCTCCATTAAAAATTCGAAACCTTGCTGTTTTAGAAATTAGAGCCTTGCTCTTTTAATGTGGCAACCTTAAGTCATGTTGATGATGAATTACCTTCATAGGAATAATATGAACAAAATATGCTCATATAAGGCTCAAACCTGAAACTAAAGAGGAGACAAATAAGGAGCAAAAGGAGTACAAATATGAGGCACGGAATCTGAACAATAATAATAATGATGATGATATTGTTCTCTTGAACCTTTATGATAAAATAAAACTAAGTGATAACAGAAAATAAAAATATGTGTATGCATCTATATCAAAAAGGCTAATAAGGATTATGATCTTTTAATCAAAAAATTTTTAGCTCTTAAAGCAGAAGTAATTAACAGTAAGTACTTATGTCTATTGAAGATTTGGAGCCCATATCACTTAAAAGAAGTCACTATTAAGAAGGTACATAACTTAAATGAATGTACTCTTACACCTTATATTATCTATACCAAGGTGGTCCTGCAAAAGGGGAGGATAGTATGGAAGTCAACAGGATCTTTTCTATGCTTGGATTAACACCAATTCAAAATTCTTATTGTCCATGGCAGTGATGAGCTCCTCAATTTGCTTGTTTCGCGTAGTTAGCTGTTTTATCATGACATAGAAGTGATGAAGGCTTTGCAAAAGAAGTTATTCAAGTTAAGCTAAAAAAGATGATTTGAAATAAAGAAAATTATCAATCTTATCTTAAGTAAGAGCTAAGAAAAATCATAGATTAGGTTGTGATTTAGTTTTATGAGGATTGTGCCTAAGTTAGCAGGCATACAAATGCTGTGCAAAAGGCAAAGGATGGTCCAACCCTCTCTTTTGGAGTTGGTCGGATAGACTCTCCAATTCGAGACGTAATATGAAGGGGATGGGATGACCAATTGGTCGAGCCCTAAGGCATCCTGAAGCTCAAGCTATCATAGGAATATTTCTTCACCTTTGTGGCCCCCTTGGCCATAGAAGGAACCTCCTTGTTGCTTGGACCAACAACAGTGGAAGGGTCTGAAGCCTTGGTGGCGTCCACATTTTCCACCAGGGCCAATGCATCTCTTCGAAAATAATGGGCTGATGCACCATATTTTTTGACTTCATCAGCACCCCCTCTGTAGCTTAGCACTTGGGGGGTGGGGTAAATTTTTCTTGAATCTCAATGTCAATTTGGGGGATGCTTCTTTGATAGCACAGAAGGAGCCTGTTAAATAGGCATCGAAGGAGATGAGGAATCCCCTTCCAGAGGTCTCAACGGAGGAACCAAGGAGCTCTTTTTCCTTAGCTTTGAAGGGGTAGCTAATGAACCTCCGGCAACTTACTTCTTGTGACTTATAGCTTGTCGAAGGCTTTCAATCCAAACCATAATTGCAAAAGAAAATAAGTTTGTTAGCTTGGCTCACCAAAGAATAAAAATAACTAAGGTAAAAGAGAAAACATATTGAGAGGAATCGTGCTTAAACATGCTTGAATTAGAGCTGCATCCATAAATAGATCAGATGTCTTTGGGGGTTTTAGCCGGCAAAGCCAAGTTAATATCTCCCTTCTCTTGGAATAAAGGTGTAGAAGATGGTTTCACTTCGTATTTGGCTGCTTCTAGTCATGTCGAATGATCAAAAGCCCTTAAGTTGGATGAACAAAGAAAAACCTATGCTTCCATCTATAAATGAAAGAGGAACTACCTACGAAGACTCCTTTTCATTTCAAGTAGAGAGGCACCATCAACCCTTCTTGTTTGAATAATACTTCAAGGTGGAGAGGTGTGATGCTCCTCCCAATAGTCTCACATCGAGAAATTTAGAATTGGTTGAGTGGTTTATATATAGTAAAGCAAGAAGGACAAGACACCAATTGGATCCCTTTTGGGTTGTGGTGGCTCACGTTGGTATGGACCTTATCCGTCTTGCTTTCTTGTAACGAAACGGGTTCCGTTGGTGCTGCGGACCCAGATCCGGATCATTACAATATGGTATCAGAGCCATGCACCAGCCGGAGAAATTCTACCTGCCTGGTGGCGACCTCCTCTATAAGGAAGGTAGATTGTGATGCCCTCCCAATAGTTCCACGTCGAAAAATTGAGAGTTGGTTGAGTGGTTTATATGTAGTACAAGGCATCATGGATGGACTGTGGTGGCTCAAGTTGGTGTGGACCTTGTCCATCTTGCTTTCTTGTAACGAAATAGGTTCCGTGGGTGCTGCGGGCCTAGGGTCTGAGTCGTTACAAGAGGAAATGAAATAAAGCTCAACTTGAAGTGAGACTAAACTGAGAGAACAATGATAAAAACCCTACTATAAACCCCAAGAATTTATATAAGTTGGGTTGGGGCTATATTGTATAAAGTAAGAAGGATGGCAATGAAATTGTTTATTGGTAGCTTAAGCCTTGCTTTCCGAGTGTCCTTATAAACGTAAAGCTAACCTACTTCATGGCTTCAGGCTTTGTATCCTTGACTTACAATGATAGAAGTTATGTCCCTGACTTAGAACAACCAATTGGAAGGAAATAAGAATGAAGTGCTCCTAATGAGTCCTCATGAGGTCATCTTTATCGAGCATGCTTGACTCCTTAGCAATGAGGGTTAGAATGCCTCCTGGCCTAAAATTGAAGAAGACAAAGAGTGGATCATCGTAATTGACCTAGAAGAAAGGTTCAAGCATACCTAGACTATGGAGGCTAAGGAAGAATGCTGAGGGATGAGGAAAGGATTAAGGATTTTTCTCAAGCTATAATTTGGGAATGACAACGAGGTTTCTCTATAGCAAAGAGAAGATAAAAGAAAATGAGCTTGCTGTCTGGAGAGCATAGGAAATGAACCACTCTCTCCCTCAATGCTCGTAGCGGCTAATAGTGGACAACCACATAGCAACTAATCATAAATAGGTTATAATGACAACTCTTCGTTTAATCGAGGCATTAATTAAGGAACTTTTTTTTCAAAAAAATATCATTAATACTAATGATGGGCATTTAATACTATAAAAAAATCCTTTAATGACCACGCTTGTGCCAACATGCGCAATAAAATAATCACACTGACTAATTATTGGTCTTATTATAGAACCGACTATTCTACATACCACTGAAGTGGGAAAAGAAACTGTTGTTAATTTCTATAAATTAGAATAATCTTGGCAGCTGAAATGTAGGTTTTGCCCAAAGATATGCTTGAATGCTTTGCTACAGGTCAGAAATGCTTTTTTTTAAACCACGATACCATGGTACCTTTTTGGATGCAGTAATGAATTTGAGATGGCTAAAATGGAATAGTTAGAATAATTTTAATTTCTTTATGCCTGCTACAATGATTTTGATATTGGGGTCCTCCATATGTTGAGTAACTTTGATCGTTTTTGTCTAAAGGTTCCTATGAGTATAACGGGGAGGTGTACAATGCTTCAGCTTCACCTTCAGGGTCTAGCTACATCAAGTGTAGGGCTGATGCACTTAAAGCTCTAAAGGTTAATGAACCATGTAAGTACGAGAACTGCACATTTGGTGGCGTGTGGAATGGTGGAGGTGGAGATGGGCAGAAGATCCTATATTTGGCTTCCTTATTTTATGATAAAGCCGCTCAGGTGATAATACTTCATGTGTCTTCCTCTTCCCATAAATACTAAGAAAAGTGTAGAATTAAACTATCATTAATTCTTGTGTATCAACCTACTCAGGTTGGATTTATAGACTCAGAGGAGCCAAGTGTGAGAGTTAGGCCTTCAGACTTCAAGAAAGCAGCCAAGACTGTTTGCAAAATGAGCCTTAAGAAGGCCAATGCCACCTATCCAAATGTTCTTGACGTGCCGTACATATGCATGGATCTTGTTTATCAGTATACATTGCTTGTGGATGGTTTTGGTAAGCTACCACTGCTGAGATTTTGGCCATAACAACTGTGATATATGCTTCTAATTTTTTGAACACAAAACTTTAACATATGATCTCTCATTTGCTCCTTATCAATAGGCCTGAAGCCAAAGCAAGAGATCACACTGGTTGCTCAGGTGAAGTATGCCGGTTCGTTTGTGGAGGCAGCTTGGCCCCTTGGGAGTGCCATTGAGGTTATCTCATCACATTCTGCGATTGCACTTGCGGTGGAAAACCTTCAGCGCCAGTGGCTTCTAACTTGGTGATTCAGTTATTAGCATTTTGGTGGCTGAAAAGGCTTTATTAATTCTACCTTATTTGATTTGAGTAGTAAGTTAAACTAGGCTTTATGGATCATTTGGGCATCATAATCTTGCTGTGGAGTCAACTGATACTCCATTTCTAAGTTTTATATAAATTGCGACTTATGGTGATCGATCAGTTTGTTCTTATTTTGCGTTATATAGGGAGGCATGTTATGATGGTCTTTTCCCTGAGGGTCCCCATCTACGTAAGCACAAGTATCACTCGTGCTGTCAATCACCGCTGCCAAGACCCCAATTTTGGCGTGACGTTGGTCGAGCCTACCGATACTTCGAAGGCGCATCATTTTGTCTTGGTTCTGACTGTTTCTTTTCCATAAAATGATCCTCCTTTTGTTTCCATTAATGCCTCACCCTCCGTCGATGTTGCACTCACCTTACCCATACCAAATGTTTTTGAAAATTGAATTGAATAATAAATCAGCTTAATATTTAAATCATAAATTAATTAATTTGATCAAATAAATTAATTTAATCAAACTGAAAGATATTAGAATTAATTTTTAATTTAATAACTTAAAAAATAAAATATTAATATCAATATATACAACTAAAAGATTAAAAATAAAAAAAATTCATTTATTAAAACTAAAAGTTTAAAAATTAGGGTTGAATCGGTTCTTCAAAATCTAACCGATTCAATGAGTTTTTTTAATTTTCATTGGATCATATAATAGTCAACTTCAATAATAAAATTGGATCAGGCTGATGATCAGTTCTCGGTTGGACCAAATTGGTCGGTCCGATTTGGTTTTCGAAACCATGGATACCACGGAGGCAAAACAAAAGAAATGAAGACAGAATAGTATGAATTAAAATAATAATTTTTGGTTTATGAATAATATAGAACTAGATAATTGCTTTGTTTCTGTTAGTTTTTGCATTGTATTCATAAATTATGTGTTTTGCTGACAACGGCCCAGCTCAATTAAAATAAAGGCTTTTAAAACCTTCTGTTAAATATGTCTTGAATTTTATATATCGGGCCCGATTTTTTGACCCGACCCGATATTCTTGTTGGGCCCGGACCAAACCGGTCCGCTAGGGTTTATTTTATGGAAGTATTTTTTTGGGGCGTATATATAGATATACGTGTGAAAACTTCTGTAAGGGTTTTGTAAAGGGTTGGAGACCTCCTCCTTCTTTGATAATGGAATTTGTTTGCCTTGTCCGTGGATGTAGATCACCATGATCGAACCACGTAAATTCCTTTGTTTGTTTATTGTTTGATTTGTCTTTTGAATCTGATTTCCGCAACAAACTGGTATCAGAGCTTTGGATCGGAAATAATTTGTTGAAAAAAAAAAGGGATAAACCAAAAACCCTAATTTTTTTCTTGTCTGGCTGCTTCTTCTTCATCTTGGCGGTGCGGCGACTTGGAGGGAGCGGACGAGGAAGAGGAAGCCGCCCTCGCTATCTCCGATCAGAGGACTCTCTACCTTATCAATATTTTCATCGGCAACACCGCACGGTTCCTGAACAACTTCGCCGCTCTCTGTCAGGACAAACTTGCAGACGTCCACAGAAGAGCACGTCCACTGGATCGTCGTTCCGGTGGCGAATACGGGACCTCCTCGGGCGGTCTCACAGAGGCACCTTCTCCTTCCCGTCGCTGGACCTTTGATTCGCTGTCCAAAACACCAAGGCCGCGCCTCACGCCGACAAAGGAGGAGATTTGGACTGTGTGCTGGCGATTCGAATCCGAGAAGAGAAAGCTCGCGGATCGGCGAATCTCTCTTCCTCCTCTCTCGTTCTCTCCTCGCCACCAACCCCTACCGAGAAGTCTCCCTCATCACCAGGGCGGAGCTGCCGAAGGGCGAGACAGGGGTGACCTCTTCCTCGCCTCCTCCGACTCCACCCACGAAGCGGAGAGGGAACCGACACGTGAGCAGTTCGACCGAGTCTAAGCGGTCGTCGGAAGGACGTCGGTTGCTCCCGGCTCGTCTCGTCGCTAGCTCCCAGGGTTTCGCCAGAACGTCGTATTCCCACCCCCCACCACCAAGTATCAGAGGAATCGGTGGAGTTGAGTGTTTTTTGAGCAATGGAGGTGATGTCTGACAAAGCAGAACAGGAGGAAGCATACTGGAGTGACGGCAGTGAAGGTTGTTCCTGAGGGCGTTGATGCTGCTGCTGCTGTGTTCTTGATGTTGCCCGTGTCAGAGCTGGTGGGTGGAAGAATAGTTGTGCTTGGATCACGCCATATTCTTATGGTGGATTTGGGGCGTGACACTGTCCATCCTTAAGCATGAACTGGCTCTTGAAAAGATTCTGAAACAAATAGAACACTGTCCTAGATTCAGGGGTTTCTTCGCCATCCAAAAAGCTAAGGCTTTTGCACCGGATTTCAGCCTCCTCTATTCCGTCCGTGAATCTGTTCCGTTCGTGAAGCTGTTCCCAGGATCTCTTCTTCTTCTTCAATCAAAATAGAAAGATCGTTTCTTTCTTTGAAATTTTTGGGATGTCATCTTTGAAGTTTCAGATTGCACCATTTGATGGACAGAACAACTTCGGATTATGGAGAATAAAGATGAAGGCTTTATTGAAGCGAGAGGGTTCTGTCAGAGCACTGGATAATAGTTATGCAGATGACATGACCACGGCTGAGATTGAAGAGATGGATGAGAAGGCGCATAGTGCGATCCAGTTGTCTCTAGAAGACAATGTTTTGCGAGAAGTCGCAGATGAGGAAACAGCGGCCGGTCTTTGGAAGAAACTGGAAAGTCTCTACATGAAGAAATCTTTAACATCGAGACTTTATTTGAAGCAGCGTCTTTATACCCTAAAGATGCGAGAAGGTACGCCTATTAAGGAACACTTGAATGAGTTTAATAAGATTGTTATGGATATGAAAAATCTAGATATTAAACTCGAGGATGAAGATCAAGCTTTGATCGTGTTATGCTCATTGCCTGCCTCATACGAAAATTTTGTGAACTCAATGCTTTATGGACGTGAATCCATAACTCTAGAGGATGTTAAAGCATCCTTGAATTCTGCAGAATTGAGAACAAAATTGAATGGAAATACTAGTGGAGACAGGGCAGATGGTTTATTCGTGAGAGGTAGGGCCAAGAAGAAGGATAAAGCTTTTAGAAAGAAATCTGTTGGTCGTTCAAAATCTAGGCCACCTGGAGATACGACGAACATTGAGTGCTACTATTGTCACAAGAAAGGACATTACAAGTCAGATTGTCCTGTGCTCAAGAGAAAGGAAAAGCAACGTAGTCAACGTCAAGATACGGCGAATGTTGCTGAGAAAGATGAGTCTAGTGTGTCAGACAGAGTTCTTACGACATGCTCTGTTGTTAGTTTTTCAAACGATGTTTGGATATTGGATACAGGAGCATCATATCACATGTGCCCAAATAGGGAATGGTTCACCACATATGAACCATTGAATGGTGAATCAGTTTTTATGGGAAATGATACAGTATGCAAAATTGTGGGAATTGGTACTGTTCAGATTAAGTGCCATGACAAAGTTGTGAGAACCTTGACTGAAGTTAGGCACATACCAGACTTAAAGAGAAACCTTATTTCTTTGAGCTGTTTGGATTCCATTGGGTGTATGTACTCAGGTGGAGGTGGAGCTCTAAAAGTCACCAAAGGCAATCTAGTTGTGATGAGAGGAAACAAGGTGAATCACTTGTATCATCTACAGGGTAGTACAGTTATGGGTTCTTCGATTGGCACAGCAAATTCTGTTTCTGCTGATGATAGAATAAAATTGTGGCATATGCGTTTGGGCCATATGAGTGAGCGTGGCATGACAGTTTTGAGTAAACGTAGTTTACTATGTGGTGAGCGGACAACCTCACTAGATTTCTGTGAGCACTGTGTTCTTGGCAAGCAGTGCAAGGTCAGTTTTAGTACAGGCACACATTCAACGAAGGGTACACTCGACTACATACATTCTGATTTATGGGGACCGGCACAGGTTCCATCTAAGGGTGGTGCTCTTTACTTTGTGACATTTATTGACGATTATTCCAGAAAAGTTTGGGTTTATTTTCTGAAAAGAAAAAGTGAAGTGTTTGAAACCTTCAAGAAGTGGAAAGCCCTTGTTGAGAATCAGACAGGGAAGAAGATCAAACGTCTGAGGACCGATAACGGTCTTGAGTTCTGTGGTGGTGATTTTAATGAATTCTGTGCAGATGCAGGTATCGTTAGACACCGTACAGTTAGGTACACTCCACAGCAAAATGGAGTGGCAGAAAGGATGAACAGAACTTTATTGGAGAGGGCAAGATGCATGCTCTCTAATGCTGGCATGGAAAAGGCTTTTTGGGCTGAAGCAGTTAACACATCTTGCTATCTGGTTAATCGTTCTCCTTCAACAGCAATTGAATGCAAGACTCCTTTTGAGATGTGGTCAGGTAAACCTTGTGATTATTCAAATCTAAAGGTTTTTGGATGCCCTGCTTACTATCATGTTAAGATGGTAAACTTGAACCTAGAGCAAAGAAGTGTATCTTTGTTGGTTATGCTGATGGCGTGAAGGGTTATCGTCTGTGGTGCATAGAACCTAATTCACCTAAATTCATTATTAGTAGGGATGTTACTTTTAATGAAAAGTTTATGCTAGATCAAAGGAATGCTGTTGATGAGTCTGCAGGAAACATGAGAGTGATACAAATGAGGTGGAGGTTCAGGTCGAGCTTCGAAAAAAGGGCTCTCAAAATGATTTGAGTGAGCAAATTGTTACCATTGATTCTAGTTCAGATGAGGAAGCTCAAGATGAGGTGGAGCAGCCATACTCTATTGCTACTGGCAGAGAAAGGAGGGAGATTCGACCCCCTCAAAAATATGGGTTTTCTGATCTGGTGGCTTATGCCCTTACGACAGCAGAAGATATGGGTATTCAGGAACCATCTACCTATACTGAAGCTGTTACTTGTTCGGAATCAGAAAAGTGGACTGTTGCTATGGCTGAAGAACTGGAATCACTTCACAAGAACCAGACTTGGGACTTGGTGCCATTGCCTAAAGAAAAAAGAGCCATTGGGTGTAAATGGGTCTTTAAGAAAAAGGAAGGTATTCCAGGCGTTGAAATTGGTAGATACAAGGCAAGACTTGTAGCTAAAGGCTACAATTAGAGGGAGGGAATTGATTATGATGAAGTGTTCTCTCCTGTTGTGAAACACACTTCTATTCGTGTGTTGCTGGCTATAGTTGCTCAATTTGACTTAGAGCTTGAGCAACTCGATGTGAAGATAGCTTTTTTGCATGGTGAGCTTGAGGAGACTATTTATATGGCCCAGCCTGAGGGCTATTATGTAGAAGGCAAGGAAGATCATGTATGTCGATTGAAGAAATCGTTGTATGGTTTGAAGCAGTCTCCAAGACAGTGGTATAAAAGATTCGACAGTTTATGATACGGAGCGGTTATCATAGGTGCAGCTATGATAGTTGCGTGTATTTCAGGAAGGTTTCAGATAAATCCTTTGTCTATCTTCTTTTATACGTGGATGACATGCTCATTGCTGCAAAGAACATGACGGATGTGTTGATCTTGAAGAAATGTCTCAGTAAGGAGTTTGAAATGAAAGATCTGGGTCCTGCCAAGAAGATCTTAGGAATGGAGATTCAGAGAGACAGAAAAGCAGGTAAGTTATATCTCTCACAGAGGAGATATATTGAGAAGGTACTTGAGAAGATTGGCATGCTTGTTTGAGGTTTGCTCCTTCTGGGCTTGGTGGCGAGGTGAATGAAAGTTCTATTTTTGTGTTTCCTGAAGTGGATATGTTTTTCGCTGCATCCCTTGTTTCCTACACCGAGTTAGCTCACGTAGGCTTAGGGATGCTGGGAGAATATGTTCAACTTTTAGTTTGTTAAATTCAAGCCAAGGTGGAGATTTGTTAAATATGTCTTGAATTTTATATATCGGGCCCGGTTTTTTTGACCCGACCCGATATTCTTGTTGGGCCCGGACCAAACCGGTCCGCTAGGGTTTATTTTATGGAAGTATTTTTTTGGGGCGTATATATATAGATATACGTGTGAAAACTTCTGGAAGGGTTTTGTAAAGGGTTTGGAGACCTCCTCCTTCTTTGATAATGGAATTTTGTTTGCCTTGTCCGTGGATGTAGATCACCATGATCGAACCACGTAAATTCCTTTGTTTGTTTATTGTTTGATTTGTCTTTTGAATCTGATTTCCGCAACACCTTCATGGGCTAGTTTTGCGTGATTTTCATGCCTTGTTGGCTAAAGAACTTTATTGAAACACTATAATAAAATTATTGTATGGCAACTTTTTTTTTTCTGATGCTAAGAATGAGCGTGAGAGATTCTTGCAGCCTGCCGACGCTTATGAAAAGCATCGACAACACTATTTTAACGATGCTTATAAGCGTCTGGTCCACGTCCCGGCCTCATCCCAGGCCCCCTTGGCGCTACCGAGCGTGCATGCCTCCCAATCAAGGGAGAAGGAGGCTTGCGCTTGATGCTTAAATAATCGTGTGCGCCCGCTTCACCACTGTCTCATTCCCATCGCCATTCCCCACGCCGACAACCAACACCATCTCTCTCACTCCCTTGTTTGCTTGCGCACACTCTCTTTCCTCCTCCTCCGCCAAACCCTACCCAATCTCCTATCCACACTCTCTTCTCGTCGCTGAGCGAAACCCTACCATCCACCCGAGCGGAACCTGATCTCCTGTCCATGCTTCTCTTCTCGTCGCTGAGTGGAACCCTACCATCCCTCGATCACTCGTTTCGCCCTTGCCCTCTTCTCTTTGGAATCGAGGGTTTTTGGCATTGCTCTTTCCCCAGAGACGATCGAAGTCTTCCCTTCATGTCTTCTAGCGTGTTGTTTCGCTCCACCATCGATGCACGATTCGATTGCTTCTTTTCATGTAATGTAGTTCTTTTTCTCTTGATTTCTAACATAGAGTTCGATTTTTCAAGTTTTCTCAGTTCAGTCCCTCCCCAGATTAGATTCTATTCTTCAAATCCTTTTGTTTTCAATATCACATTCATTTCTTTTGGGTTTTTTTCCTAGTTCTCTCCGTGAAATAATTCTAGGTATGCTTAATTTTTGGTATTTTGAGAAATTTTCTTTTCTTCCAAAGTGTTTAGATGAGATTGAAGCAAATACTAGACTTGTGGTAGTCGTCAGAACATGGTTATTCATCAGAAAATAGGTTGTAATTTTGATTCCTAAATTAAACATGGTTATTCATCAGAAAATAGGTTGTAATTTTGATTCCTAAATTTTTGGTTGGTCAAAAGAAACAAACTGATGCCCTCTTAACTTGTGGGCTGGAAAAAGATGTACTTGCTTTGATGTCAATTTGTAAACATGTTTCTTTTCTTTTTTTTTTTGGGCAAGCTTTAATTCCATGTCTCGTATCATTGAGATGAGACCTTCATCATTCAAATATACATAGATTTCTTTTTCTTTTTTAATTTTAAAATTACAGCAAAGTTCTTGTCAACATGTATTTCTACTACTGAATAAAATGCCTATTAAGATATAGTGGAACCATTCACTTTTTCCTTATAAGATATGCTACAGTTGAGGAATGAATTTTGCTGGTTTAAATGGTACTCGGCTGAAAGTTTTTAGCTATTCCATAATGTGGATTAGGTTTTCTTCCTGTGTGACTCTTCAAATTCATTTATAATTTGTAGGTGTTGAAAAGTTTGTAAATAGAGATATACGCAGGAGTTTGTGCTGGTTAGTTCAGCATGGTATAATTGTTTGGTGTGGTGCTTTTGTTTTCATTTTCTGTTTGTATTGCTAAATTTTTGTCTTATTCCTGGGAAATGAAATGCAGTGTTAATGAAATTTTTCACTAACATGCATCCTCACAACCACTTATATGTTTGTCTCTGTCTATCTGTTATAGCTTGAGAATATTATTCCTATGTTCTCAGAGCTTCCATAATGCAGATTCCATGATCAAGCCTATCTTTTCCTGCTTGCATCTCTCAATTAATTAGCAATCTGCTGTCAGAACTTAGGTTGTTTAGTTGTTGGGAGTTACCAAAACTGGTTTGTGCAAAGGCCAAAGAATGAGTTTTATGAAGAAACTTGTTGGTTTCTTTTTGCAAATCTTGTTATATGAAAACTAATAAGTTTCAAAACTTGAAAATGACTCCCTTTATTTGTCATAAAATTATGTTTCACTAAAAATCAGGCGATAGACCATGAAGTTTTAGAAAATTCATAGGCAACCAAACAGTTATGTGAAGTTTCCCCCAAAGCTCTGCCTCAGTAAGCAGGGCACACAATCTAATTGAAAATAAATTCACCTTCCACCTGACAGCCAACATGCAACTTATTCCATGATATATCCGATACTGACTATCTCTGCACCAAAAAATCTCTCCTTGGAACTTTGCATAACAACATTGTAAACAGAGCGTCAAGTTGAGTCAAATCCAAACCAGACTATTATTAAATGGATCTTGATGATCTCTTTAGCTATTTTCTTAAAACATCTCATTTAGTGTAAAAAAAAATTCAATTACCATTCAGTACATCATTTGATTTTGACTCATGTCATACTCCAATTTTCTGATTAAACAAACCATTTTGTTGTGTGGCAAACTTGAGATCCATTGGTGATGCAAAAATCTGATGTCAAATTTCAGCTATATCTATTGAGGGTTCATACTCAAGAATTAAAGTATCACTTCTGAGACCATACAGGTTTAGGTTATGTGTGATATGTTTACTGTGCCACTCTGCAGGCATTCGCATGGATAGAAATGTAACTCTGAAAGACCTGCAATTATTACTGATATATTCTGTTATAATTGATTCTTTTAAAATATCAACCAATTTTAATTGATTTATTTGAATGTTTAGGCAGTTAACTATTCACTAGTCTGTAGATTCTAGAATTATAAATCATGCTTTGTGCTGATTACTATGGATACCATAATTTCAAATATTCTATCCTATGAACTTACTTTATTATATATATATTTATATATGCATTGGTATCTGATGACGCCAATAAACCCTCCTCGAACGTCGGGGATGACGGACGTCTCCCTCCTCGAAGTCCTGCAAGAAAAGTCCCCGGGGACCGGTGGCGCCGGTGGGGACCCTCCGACGATCAAGTCAGTTGCTTGGGCTCAGACAAAGAACCGCTCCAGCGAAGGGGAGCTGAGGCGGTTAGGGTTTTTGCTGGGAGGAAGAAAGCTCAGAAAAACCAGAGTTCAGATCCTACTTACGGCGTGAGTATGTGTCTTTTATACCTGTCCGAATACCATGATACGCAGCCTTGGAAGATCTCTATCGTACCGTCGCCGGTTGATATGACTGGACTCCATTGCTAGAGGTAGCGAGTCGTATGCTGTAGTGAGGCATGGTGATGCACAGGGACATGCAACACGCCAAACACCGTTATGAGGCATGGCCCTCCGTAACGGGCACAATCACGGAAGTACCGAATAGTACGCAGTGGCAAGGCATGGTCATGCACAGGGGCATGCAACGCGCCAAACCTCGTTATGAGGCATGGCCCTCCGTAATGGGGCACAATCACGGAAGTACTGAATGTACGCTGCGGCAAGGCATGGTCATGCGCTGAAGATCATGTACAAGCGCCGTGCCACCTGATATTTGCTGTTTTCCTTGGCAATTGAGTCACGTGTTGACCGCTGATGACCCCACCCCCCGACCCCGAGGGATGCCGGGGGTGGGGGAATGACGGTGCACCCCGAGACCGATGGGGGCTCGGGGTTAAGAAATGATGACCCCCCCGACCCCGAGGGGGTGCCGGGGTGGGGGAATGACGGTGCACCCCGAGACCGGTGGGGGTCTCGGGGTTAAGAAATGATGACCCCCCCGACCCCGAGGGGTGCCGGGGGTGGGGGAATGACGGTGCACCCCGAGACCGGTGGGGGTCTCGGGGTTAAGAAATGATGACCCCCCCCGACCCCGAGGGGGTGCCGGGGGTGGGGGAATGACGGTGCACCCCGAGACCGGTGGGGGTCTCGGGGTTAAGAAATGATGACCCCCCCGACCCCGAGGGGGTGCCGGGGGTGGGGGAATGACGGTGCACCCCGAGACCGGTGGGGGTCTCGGGGTTAAGAAATGATGACCCCCCCGACCCGAGGGGGTGCCGGGGGTGGGGGAATGACGGTGCACCCCGAGACCGGTGGGGGTCTCGGGGTTAAGAAATGATGACCTCCCCGACCCCGAGGGGGTGCCGGGGGTGGGGGAATGACGGTGCACCCCGAGACCGGTGGGGGTCTCGGGGTTAAGAAATGATGACCCCCCCGACCCGAGGGGGTGCCGGGGGTGGGGGAATGATGGTAGCTGCCGTTACCTTTCTGAGGACACAGGGATCAGTCATATCAGATGCCCCCTCGCCCCTGGGACGGAAGCGGGTCCCACCGCTGAGGCTCAAGGGGCGTTCTCCACGTGGCTGATCCCTGTCCTCAACCTTTATGCGGACGGTGGGGAATGTAAGGAGGCGGCCTTCCGTACACTGCGCCAGCCATGATCGCCCTCGAGAATGAGGATGGGCTCTTCGAAGTCCGCGCGAAAAGGCGTATCATCATTTCCTCTTATTACGGCGACGTCAGCAAGGTCCCATCACTGGCCGGGGGCGTGCCGCACCACGCGCCGGGGCGTTCCTCGAGGCGAACCGGCGTATGGCAAGGAGCCGCGTGGCCGACGAGACATGGCGGGACATTTTGAAAACTTAATAAAGCTAGGGGGGGCGGACTGATGCCCCATCGCCATCGTCTTCTTGTCTGTTCTCCGGTTTCTCCTGCGATCCTGCAAGCCCACACCCGATCTTCTTTTTCCCAGGTTAGCTCCTTCTGCCACATCCATGAGTTCCCCTTCCTGGACCTCGGAGGACGGTTCTGAGGACCGTCCTCCCTCTGTGAGGCGCCAGACCTCCCCCATTCCTTCCCCCCCACCTGAGTGGTCCTCCGATTCGGAGGACCACGTCCCTTGGCCCGGCGACGGGCCACCGGTGGGCCCCATCGAGGGGCCACCGGTGGAGGGCCGGGACCTCCTCGAGGGTGGAGGAGTCCCCAGAGGGGACAGCCTCCTCCTGAAGCGACCGGATCTGGAAAGGATCCGGGCCCGCTACAGGATCCCTCGGGAGATCGAGCTGTTCCTGCCACCCTGACGACCGGGTCATCTCCTCCCGACCCGGTCGAGTAGCTCTTTACGAGATCTGCCTACAGGCAGGTCTCCGTCCTCCCTTTCATCCTTTCTTTGTCAGCCTCTTGATTTCTACTCTTTGACCCTTCCAGCTAGTCCCGAACTCCTGTCGGTGATTAGCGCTTTTGTTATTCTTTGTCACCGCCTAGGTATCACTCCTAGGATCAGTTTGTTCCGCAATTTCTATTCCCTCCGAGCCCAGAAGGGTGGTGGCTGTTCCAGCCCCGACCCAATAGGGTTCTGAAACTCCTCCTGCCTTCATCAATCAAGGGGTGGAAACCCCGCTTCTTTTTTGCCAACATTGACCAAGTCCGGCCCCGGTGGGGGGACCCCGACCTCCGAGGGAACGCCGTGGCTGTCCAGCCTGGAGACCGGGAGGCGATGGGGTTGCTGCTGACCACCGAGATTCCCCGGTACACCTTGCTGCTATCGGAGGACCACTTGGAGTCGGCGGGCCTCATCTCCCATCGGGGTAAGCTTTCTCCATACTTAGCCAGAAATTCAGCCTCTCTTCTCTTTTTTTTTTTTTTTTTGTTCTGAAAATCTAACTTGCGTTATGCAGCGATGAAAATTCCGAGGGCGAAAGTTGATAAAGGCCGCCAAGAAAAGGGGCCGGGAAGGACCGTCCGGGGGGCAGCAAGCCCCGGCCCCAAAGCGCTCGGTGATCCGGGCCTCCCCTCCAGCACTGGCCTCCCCTCCCGGGGCTCCGCAACACGTCCCAGTCATCGCGGAGGTCGACCTTACGGCCGACACTCCACCGGAGGCGGAGCGCAGCGGGAGCTACCGCCATAGAGTCAGTAGCGGGGGAGCCGCGCCAACCGAAGGGCTCCCGGTCCCGAGGGAGCGACCCCATTGGCGCTAGCAGGGACTGGGGTGAGGGACCATCCGGTCCCGCCAGTCCACCCCCCGAGGGGCGATTAGGGGCGACCCGCATACAGAGCCGGGGGGATCAGAGGCGGCAGAGGGAGGTGGGGGCGCACCCAGGCCGCCCCTAGACTCCCTGGGCGATGGCCATTGGGCCGAGCGGTCCTGGGCCCGGTCCTGGATCCTAGGATCATCGAAGGTCTTGGTCATCAGAAGACGGGCGAGTTCTTCCGGGAATCTTACGCCGCCGTGGTCAGGGTAAGCAACCTTCTTGCTTTTTACCCTTTATTGTTCATGTATACACATACTTTACTGACTTGGGGGCTTGTGCATGCAGATTGCGCATTCCCTAAAGGCTGCCAGGGAGGTGATCCGCGGGGAAAGAACTTCTCCGGGAGGCAGGACCGCGCGAAAGCAGCAGAAAGGGCGGAGAAGGTCAAAGAGTCCTGCGCTAACGAGGTGAGAGCCGCCGAGGCAGGGCGGAGATCGAGGCCAACCGCGCGCGCACAGCGATCTCCCAGATGACAGAGTCCGAGAGCGCGGTCATGGCGAGGGATATTCATATCTCGGAGCTGACCTCGGCTCTTCGGAGGCTGAGGAACGGGCGGGAGCGGCGTCGGAGGAGGCCAGAGTGGCGAGGGAAGAGGCCGGAGTGGCAAAAGAGGAGGCCGGCCGGTATAAGGAAGAGACAGGTCGCGCCAGAGAAGCTGAAAGGGCCGCGGCGGAGGCCCTCGCTGCGGAGAAAGCTCGAGCTGCCGGGCTTGTCGAGAAATACAGGTCGTCTGAGCGTTACACAGACGACCTGGCCGAAGCTTCAGCCGCCGCGTTCCTCGACGGGTTCCAGTATGCCAAGGAGAGGGTGGCCAAGGATCTAAATTTCCCCCGCGCCTGGAGGTCGAGCTAGAACAATCGTCGGACCTGGCCCCTTCCGACGACGAGCCCGCACCGGCGGAGCCTGAGTTTGCGCCCGTTACTTGCTGTCTTTTCTTGCTTCTGTAAGCCCGACTATGTCGGAGTTTTGTAATCCTTCTCCGTTAATGAAAATACCCTTCTCAACGATTTTTGAACTATTGTTGACTTTGTTGATTGATATGTGGCCCCACGACTCTATTCGTCCCGACGATTCTGGGGGACACCTTCCCACCTACGCCATTCCGCCTTAGTTACATGAACCCGCGAGTTAGAGCTAGGTAGGGTTGAATCTTGGGAGCGGGGGCACCGCTGGTCGGGGATTAGGCCGGTAGGCTCCCTCGGAGCCATAGGCGTAACGCCCGGTCAAGTATTGGACCTGGTGTTGGTCTGGCGCGCAGCTTGATGCCCGCGGGACTTAGCTTTGGTTTGACCGGTAGGGTGTCGGGTCTTGACTGCGAAGAATCGTTGGTGCACCGCTCCGCCGGCGGTTAGCCGGGCTTTATGCCTGATTAGCGCAGGGCTTTGAGTGCCGACGGGGCCGGGCTTTTGTTGTTGAGAGCCGTGGTACACCGCTCTGCCAGTGGTACACTGGGCTTATGCCTGGCTGTGCAGGGCTTTGAGTGCCGACGGGGTGCCGGGCTTTTGTTGTTGAGAGCCAGTGGCACACTGCTCTGCCAGTGGTACACTGGGCTTTGTGCCTGGCTGTGCAGGGCTTTGAGTGCCGACGGGGTGCCGGGCTTTTGTTGTTGAGAGCCAGTGGCACACCGCTCTGCCAGTGGTACACTGGGCTTATGCCTGGCTGTGCAGGGCTTTGAGTGCCGACGAAGTGCCGGGCTTTTGTTGTTGAGAGCCGTGGTACACCGCTCTGCCAGTGGTACACTGGGCTTATGCCTGGCTGTGCAGGGCTTTGAGTGCCGACGGGGTGCCGGGCTTTTGTTGTTGAGAGCCGTGGTACACCGCTCTGCCAGTGGTACACTGGGCTTATGCCTGGCTGTGCAGGGCTTTGAGTGCCGACCGCCGGGCTTTTGTTGTTGAGAGCCGTGGCACCGCTCTGCCAGTGGTACACTGGGCTTATGCCTGGCTGTGCAGGGCTTTGAGTGCCGACGGGGTGCCGGGCTTTTGTTGTTGAGAGCCAGTGGCACCGCTCTGCCAGTGGTACACTGGGCTTATGCCTGGCTGTGCAGGGCTTTGAGTGCCGACGGGGCCGGGCTTTTGTTGTTGAGAGCCGTGGTACACTGCTCTGCCAGTGGTACACTGGGCTTTGCCTGGCTGGTGCAGGGCTTTGAGTGCCGACGAAGTGCCGGGCTTTTGTTGTTGAGAGCCGTGGTACACTGCTCTGCCAGTGGTACACTGGGCTTATGCCTGGCTGTGCAGGGCTTTGAGTGCCGACGCCGGGCTTGTTGTTGAGAGCCGTGGCACACCGCTCTGCCAGTGGTACACTGGGCTTATGCCTGGCTAGTGCAGGGCTTTGAGTGCCGACGGGGCCGGGCTTTTGTTGTTGAGAGCCGTGGTACACCGCTCTGCCAGTGGTACACTGGGCTTTGTGCCTGGCTGTGCAGGGCTTTGAGTGCCGACGTGCCGGGCTTTTGTTGTTGAGAGCCGTGGCACACTGCTCTGCCAGTGGTACACTGGGCTTATGCCTGGCTGTGCAGGGCTTTGAGTGCCGACGGTGCCGGGCTTTTGTTGTTGAGAGCCGTGGCACACTGCTCTGCCAGTGGTACACTGGGCTTATGCCTGGCTGTGCAGGGCTTTGAGTGCCGACGGGGCGCCGGGCTTTTGTTGTTGAGAGCCACTGCTCTGCCAGTGGTACACTGGGCTTATGCCTGGCTGTGCAGGGCTTTGAGTGCTTTTGTTGTTGAGAGCCGTGGCACACCGCTCTGCCAGTGGTACACTGGGCTTTGTGCCTGGCTAGTGCAGGGCTTTGAGTGCCGACGGGGCGCCGGGCTTTTGTTGTTGAGAGCCAGTGGCACACTGCTCTGCCAGTGGTACACTGGGCTTTGTGCCTGGCTAGTGCAGGGCTTTGAGTGCCGACGGGGTGCCGGGCTTTTGTTGTTGAGAGCCAGTGGCACACTGCTCTGCCAGTGGTACACTGGGCTTTGTGCCTGGCTAGTGCAGGGCTTTGAGTGCCGACGCGCCGGGCTTTTGTTGTTGAGAGCCAGTGGCACACTGCTCTGCCAGTGGTACACTGGGCTTTGTGCCTGGCTAGTGCCGACGTTTGTTGTTGAGAGCTGGCACACTGCTCTGCCAGTGGTACACTGGGCTTTGTGCCTGGCTAGTGCAGGGCTTTGAGTGCCGACGGGGCGCCGGGCTTTTGTTGTTGAGAGCCAGTGGCACACTGCTCTGCCAGTGGTACACTGGGCTTTGTGCCTGGCTAGTGCAGGGCTTTGAGTGCCGAAGAGCCACAAACAAAAACTGAATCTTGTTAGCATTGAATAAGGGAAAACCCAAGCAAACACAGCTTAACATGAAAAAGGGATACATTACTGATAATACCGGCGGAGGTTATCCGCATTCCACGTCCTAGGGAGTGGCGTCCCATCAAGTTCTTCAATTTTGTAAGCTCCGTGGTGCAGCGTCTCGGTGATCCGGTAAGGTCCCTCCCAGTTAGGGGCTAGCTTGCCTCCCTCAGTTGGCTTTGAGACCTCGCCCGTCGAAGGACTAGGTCTCCTGGTAGGAACGTCCGGGGCGCACGCGTGCGTTGTAGTATTTCGCGGCCCGTTGCCGGTAGGCTGCCATTCGAAGCCGCGCCCTGTCCCGCACTTCCTCCACCAGGTCGAGGTTGGCTCGCAGTTGGTCAGGGTTACCTTCTTCACTGTAAGCCTCCACCCGGGGGCTGGGTGCTCCGATCTCCACAGGGATAACAGCTTCAGAGCCAAAGACTAGGCTGAACGGCGTTTCCCAGTGGGGGCTCGAGGCGTCGTGTGATAGGCCCATAGCACGTTGGGGAGCTCCTCTACCCAACGTCCCTTGCAGCCGTCCAGTCGAGACTTCAGTCCTTGGAGGATGATTCGGTTGATCACTTCAGCCGCCCCGTTGGTTTGAGGATGCCCGACGGAAGTAACCTCTGAAGATACCCAGCTCGGAGCAGAACTCCCGGAAAGGCGCATTGTCAAACTGACGGCCATTATCAGTGACCAGTGTGCGCGGCAGCCAACCGACATATGATTGACTTCCAGAAAAAGATCTCACTTTGCTCTCGGTAATCTTGGCCAGAGCCTCAGCTTCAACCCACTTGGTGAAGTGGTCCACCGCCACCAAGAGGAACTTCCGCTGCCGGAAGCCGGGGGAAATGGACCCAAGATATCCATGCCCCACTGGGCAAAGGGCCAAGGCGCCACCACGGGGGTCAGGTTAGATGTCGGTTGTCGCTGGATATTGGCATGACGTTGGCAGCTATCACACTTCTTGACAAGCTCGGCCGCGTCCTCCTTCATCGTCAGCCAAAAGTACCCTTGGCGCAGGGCCTTGTAAGCCAGGGCTCTGCCCCCCAGATGACTCCCGCATACGCCTTCATGGATCTCCCTGAGGATATAATCTGATTCAGTGGCCCACACACCTGAGGACCGGGTATGAGAAGATCTCCGATAAAGCTTCCCGTCCATCATCAAGAATCTCGGGGCCCTTCGTTTGAGCAGCTTGGCCTCCGCGGGTCCTCCGGGAGAGTACCGTCGTCAAGTATCGGATGTAGGCATCCATCCAGGAGGGCTCCTGCTCCACTGGCAGCACTTCATCCGCGGCCTCAATGCTTGGGACTTGTAGATGCTCCACGTATGTTCTTCCCAACGTCCCCTCGACCGAAGTGGCCAAGCGGGACAGCGCGTCAGCCCTGGCATTCTCTGCCCTGGGGATATAGCTGACACGGAAGTAAGAAAAATGAGACGCCTGGGACTGCACCTTGCTCAAGTAGCGGGACATGGTGGGTCCCTAGCCTCGTACTCCCAGCAACTTGTCCAGAAATGAGTTGAGAGTCCGTGAAGGCCCTCAAGCGCCCCGCGCCCAGCTCCTTGGCTAGTCTCATCCCCGCCAGCAGGGCTTCGTACTCCGCCTGATTATTGGTCGCCGGGAACTGGTGATCTCCGGCGAGAGGAATGCTGGCTAGGCTGCATCACCCCAGGGACAGACGGGTTCGGCTCTGGTTGTCGCAAGGCCGCTTGCTGATGCTGCATGCCTTGAACCATCGCCGCAACGACTGGACTTGCGCGGCCAGGCAGCGATCGATCTCCTGGGGTTGTTGCGGAGCGGACGTAGGAACTTCATTCTGCGGAGCAGAAGGCCCTGCCCCCTGGAGATTTGGAGGCTCCGGGAAATAGGAAGCGAGAGCCGGGGGGCCTCCGCGGGTGGACCAGCCCCGCAGCGCTGCCCCCCAGCGCGACCGGTTGAAGCTCTTTCGTTCGAGTCGTCACCATGATTTGGTTTGAAGGGCTCGAAGTCAGGAGAAAGCTGCTGGTTCGACGTCTTTCTTACACTCTCCCCCTACCTGGCGCGCCAATCTGATGATGCCAAGAAACCCTCCTCGAACGTCGGGGATGACGGACGTCTCCCTCCTCGAAGTCCTGCAAGAAAAGTCCCCGGGGACCGGTGGCGCCGGTGGGGACCCTCCGACGATCAAGTCAGTTGCTTGGGCTCAGACAAAGAACCGCTCCAGCGAAGAGGAGCTGAGGCGGTTAGGGTTTTTGCTGGGAGGAAGAAAGCTCAGAAAAACCAGAGTTCAGATCCTACTTACAGCGTGAGTATGTGCTTTTATACCTGTCCGAATACCATGATACGCAGCCTTGGAAGATCTCTATCGTACCGTCGCCGGTTGATATGACTGGACTCCATTGCTAGAGGTAGCGAGTCGTACGCCGTAGCGAGGCATGGTGATGCACAGGGACATGCAACGCGCCAAACACCGTTATGAGGCATGGCCCTCCGTAACGGGGCACAATCACGGAAGTACCGAATGTACGCAGCGGCAGGCATGGTCATGCACAGGGGCATGCAACGCGCCAAACCTCGTTATGAGGCATGGCCCTCCGTAATGGGGCACAATCACGGAAGTACTGAATGGTACGCTGCGGCAAGGCATGGCATGCGCTGAAATCATGTGAGCACCGTGCACCTGATATTTGCTGTTTTCCTTGGCAGTTGAGTCACGTGTTGACCGCTGATGACCCCACCCCCCGACCCCGAGGGGGTGCCGGGGGTGGGGGAATGACAGTGCACCCCGAGACCGGTGGGGGCTCGGGGTTAAGAAATGATGACCCCCCCGACCCCGAGGGGGTGCCGGGGGTGGGGAATGACGGTGCACCCCGAGACCGGTGGGGGCTCGGGGTTAAGAAATGATGACCCCCCCGACCCCGAGGGGGTACCGGGGGTGGGGGAATGACGGTGCACCCCGAGACCGGTGGGGGCTCGGGGTTAAGAAATGATGACCCCCCCGACCCCGAGGGGGTGCCGGGGGTGGGGGAATGACGGTGCACCCCGAGACCGGTGGGGGCTCGGGGTTAAGAAATGATGACCTCCCCCGACCCCGAGGGGGTGCCGGGGGTGGGGGAATGACGGTGCACCCCGAGACCGGTGGGGGTCTCGGGGTTAAGAAATGATGACCTCCCCCGACCCGAGGGGGTGCCGGGGGTGGGGGAATGACGGTGCACCCCGAGACCGTGGGGGTCTTGGGGTTAAGAAATGATGACCTCCCCCAACCCCGAGGGGGTGCCGGGGGTGGGAGAATGACGGTGCACCCCGAGACCGGTGGGGGTCTCGGGGTTAAGAAATGATGACCTCCCCCGACCTCGAGGGGGTGCCGGGGGTGGGGGAATGACGGTAGCTACCGTTACCTTTTCTGAGGACACAGGGATCAGTCATATCAGTATCACATGCTCTTAGTAATTATTGAAACCATAAAGAAATATATATTTATGTTTGCATAGTAATGCCACATAAAACATGTCGTATTGAAACTATCAAACTGAGAAGAATTAGATTTTCTTGATTTCTAACATCTGAACAATGTAGAGCAATGAACTTTTTTGATTTATTTTGTCTACTCTAGAGTCTATATGCTAAGCAACTTTTAATCCTGAGAAAGAGGAGGGGGTGGGGGAGGGTAAGAATTTTGGACTGTCTAAAAGCTAACGAGGTTGTTCAGGATGATGGTGCTGATGGAGAACAAGTTTAGAATAATAAAACATTCATTATAAGAAAATTTAGTTTTAACGATGCCAATTAGCGATGACAAAAATAGTGTTGCTAAACAGTGATGCAACAGTGACAAAAAAAAATAGTGACAACTTAATGATGAATTAGCGATGAATGAAATTAGCGATGCAAATATCGTTGCTAATTAGCAATGCAAAAAATATCTTTCAGTAATTAGCGATACCAAAACATCGTTACTAATTAGCAACGCCCATGCGTATCCCAGTGACACGAAATATATCGCTAATTAGTAATTCCTTCTGCGATGCTTAGGGAGTCATTAATTAGCAACGCCATATAGGGCATCCTTAAATGAATATTTCAATTTTTTTTGTGTTATTAGTGATGCTTGGCTGGCATCGCTAATAACACCCAAAAAAAATCAATAAAAAATATTAGTGATGCCCTTTTTGGCATCGCTAATATTTTTTGGTTTTTTTAGTGACGTACCATGGCATCGCTATTTTTAATCCAATTTTTTTTTATGTTCTTAGCGACGCCAGCTAAAAAAAAAATAGCGATGCCAGCTAGAAAAACAAAAAAAAAATAGCAATGCCCTGGCTGGCATTGCTAATTTTAAAGCAGATTTTTTTTTTTTTTGTGTTATTAGTGATGCCTAGCCAGGGCATCACTAAGAACACCAAAAAAAAAAAAAATTTAGCGGCGCCCTAGATAAATATTTATAAATAACCATATATTTGTATAAAAATAATTGGATATAATATTATCTTTATATTTTAATTATTTGTTTTTGGAACATATGATATAACAATAGGATATGGATCTTTATTCATGTTTTTGGAAACCAGAGGTATTTTTGGAGTTTTATTCAAATTCCTTTTAATTAGATTCTTAATGATCTAAGTTTCTAGATCAAATGCACAATCTCAAATATTTGAAAATTTGATGATAAAATTTTGCTTGAATTAAACATATTAGTGTGATGTTTCTGATAATTTAATTAAGGGGACCATATTATTGATAATTTGATCTATGATGGGATCTGAGATTGATTGAATCAAATGGGTCCTTAAGGTGCAATGTTGCTGTCTGAGTGCACGTTTATGTCAAAGAGAGACCTTTGCATTTTACTTTCCTTGGATGATTGCACATCATACCATAAATTAAAGGACCAGCGGAGACAACACCTTCCCATGGAATAGAAGAAGCCACATCTCCTGCCTCAGGGCTTTCAAAAATGTTGGCACAAATTAATAACTGTATACTTGGATAAAAATAATGAAACATGAATTATTATTTTGATATTTTAAATTATAATATTTTCAAAAAAAATAATAGATAATCTTATATTTATATAAATTGTAAAATATGAACCATTATTTCTATATTTTAATTGAATTTTTTTTATTAAAGAGCATGAATATTCATAAATAATATATGCTTGTATAAAATTAATGAAACAAGGGTTATCATCCTTATATTTTAATTAATTATGATTTCTGCATTAAAAAATATCGATATTTATAAATATTATATATTTATATAAAAACAATGAAATACAAACCATTATTTCTATGTTTTAATAATTATAAATAATTATATATTTCTATAAAGATAATAAAATATGAATTATTATCTTTATTTATTTATTTATATTTGGACATACACCAAAATAATGAGACATGGAGTCTTGATTTGACATTTCTGTGAGTCAGGGGTATTTTTAAATTTTGATTCAAATTCCTATCAAATTCTCTATATATAATCCAGATTTCTGAACAAAACATGAACCTTAAACATTTGAAAATTTAGTGCTAAAATTTTACAACAAACATATATAATAGGATGTATTCTAACAATTTAGTTCAATGGGGTCTCACATCAGTGATAATATGATTTTAGATGGGACCTGAATCAAACGGATCCTTCGGGTGAAATGTTGCTCTCTCTTTTAACTCGACCAGCCTCTCTCTGCCTCCGTGTGTGTACGTGAGAGAGACCCTTCCACTCCGCAATATTCTTTAAGACCACTGCACATCAAATCATATGCTAAAGGCCTGGTGGAGATGGCACGAAGCTAGCACTGCTCCTCTCCGCATGACAATGAATTAGAAGCCACGTCTCCCACTTCACTGCTTGGTTGGAAGCCTCGAGAGGAACCATAGCAGTGGTGTTATGTTAACGTTCGGCCGTTTGAAAACCAAACGCAATAAACGTTCGGCCGTTTAAAAATCAAACGATCGAACGTTGGCCATTTTAAAAGAAACTTAATTGCCTGACTTTTTTTAAAAATAACATTCGATTTTTTTTAAAAAAATCTATAATAAGTTTCAAAGGATAAGATTTTGAGAGAACAACAATAATTCTATATTTTATTATTTTTTTTCTTTAAAGATTGCATTGAAGATCGCTGATCGCTTTCGTTGAGATCGTGTTGCCAACGGATGTAGGAATCTAGCTTCCGGGTTGAGAGTTGTGGTTCTATTTTTCTTCACACAAGAAGGGGACCAGTTCTCCTTTAGGGCAGTGGTATAAACTGCCTCCCAGGCCTGATTCTTAACTTATTTTTATTTGAGATATTTTTTTTGAATATAATCTGCCTCGCACACACCATAGATTTTTTTTAATATCATACATATATATATATTTATGTATACTAATATATTCCTAGTTGCAATCATGAAGAACTCAACTTAGATAACAATCTAAAGGAGAACTGGTGCAAATTAATTATAATTTATTTGCATTGCATATTTAATATATATTTAATTTTCTTTCACTTGTAGCAAAATATCTTGTTCTCTTGTTGTGGAAAAAAAAGGAAAAGGAAAAGAAAAAAAAATGTTTGAATTATTCAAACAATTTTGTAACAAAATTATTTTTATTTTTCAGATCCTCTCTGAATCTAGCTTGGACCGTATGGCAACCCTTAGGGATGACATCGTTAGTCTTAGACCGAAAAAATTTGATGGATCCCATTTTAGGAGGTGGCAAAGCCAAATGAAGTTTTGGCTAACTACCTTAGGTCTTTGGTCAGTGATTGACAAATCATCTACCAGTTCTTCTAGCACAATGTCAACCACTACCCTGAAGAGGATTATCTATGTAAAGGTAGAATCCTTAGTGCCCTATCCGACTCACTCTACGACATTTACCTATCGGCTAAAAATTCAAAGGAATTATGGGATAACCTTGAGTCTGAATATGGACTTGATGATGCTGGAGTAGAACGATTCAATACCGCATCATTCCTTAGATTCAATATGGTAGATGACATGCCTATCAATGACCAAATTCATAAATTCCAAGAATACCTTAGGAAACTTCAGGCCAATGAAGGCAAATTCTCTGAAGGTTTTAAAGTTTCCAGCCTCCTAGATAAAATGCCTCCTTCATGGAATGGCTTTGTCAAAAGTCAGCTTCAAAAACAAGGAGAGCTATCCTTGGCTCAACTTCTAAACTCAATCAGGATAGAAGACCAACATAGGTCTAAAACCCTTCAAAATAAAACTCCAAGTGTCCAAGCCAATCTAACCGAACAACACCAAACCAACAACAATTCTAAACGAAGGTCAAAGCCTAAATTCGATCGAACCTCCAAAAACAATCAAACCAACCCTACCATCCTAAACCAAACAAGTTCAAACCCAAGGGTGAAACCTTTAAAACCCACAATACTAGACCTAGCCAGCCAACCCAAGGTCCAAGTAAAAGATTCTGTTTCGTGTGTGGGAGGACAAATCATCTTGCGAGAGACTGCTTTTATCGGAAAAGGGAGCCCTTTCACAAACCTTCTGTTTCCTCCGGACCCCAAGCTCACGTAGTTGAAGGTCAAGATGATTCCATCCTTAGGTTAGTAAACTTGAACCTGAATTAAATCTTACTTATTCCAACCTTGACGGGTGGTTGGATTCAGGAGCTAATGTTAATATTTGTGTTGATCGCTCCTGGTTCACTACTTTTCAGGACTCAAGTGGAGGAAGTGTGACTCTAGGGAACAACACAGCCGCCAGGGTCGAGGGACAAGGTCGAGTGAACCTGAAAATGTCATCAGGAAAAGTTCTTACCTTGATGGATGTGCTTTATGTTCCTGATCTTAGGAAGAACCTTGTCAGCGGATCTCAGCTAGTTCAAAGAGGATACAAAATTGTTCTTGATTGTAATAAAGTTGTAATAACTAAGAATAATGCCTTCATAGGAAAAGGATATGTAAGTGAAGGCTTATTTAAATTGAATGTAATAAATCCTTTTATTAATAAAGCTGAGAATCAAACCTATCTTGTGAATAAGTCTAATCAAAATCTGTGGCATGCCAGGTTGGGTCATGTGCACCTAAGAAAGGTCGAACACATGATGAATTTAAAACTAATTCCTAAATCGAATCTAGATATGTCTAAATGTGAAATATGTGCTGAATCTAAACAACCAAGAAAGCCATTCAAATCAGTGAAAAGAAATTCGTCAATTTTGGAGTTAATACATAGTGATGTTTGTGACTCAACTAAGACTGCAACTCGTGGTGGCAATAGGTACTTAGAACCTTCATAGATGATTTTTCTAGATATTTTTACTGTTATCTAATTAAATCTAAAAATGAAACCTTCAATAAATTTAAAATTTATAAGAGTGAGGTAGAAAATCAACAAGAAAGGAAAATTAAAATTCTTAGATCTGATAGAGGAGGAGAGTATACCTCGAATGAATTTTCTCAATTCTGTCAAGAACATGGGATAATTCATCAACTGACTGCTCCTTACTCTCCACAGTCCAACGGTGTAGCTGAGCGTAAGAACCGTACCCTTATGGATATGGTAAATTCTATGCTCATTAGTTCTGGCTTACCTGAGAACTTGTGGGGGGAAGCTCTTCTATCTTCTTGTTTCATCCTAAATAGAATACCTACTAAGGATAGTGGTAAGACTCCCTATGAACTTTGGAAAGGAAGAACACCTAACCTAGACTTTCTCAAAGTGTGGGGTGTCTAGCTAAGGTTAATATTCCTGAACCCAAAAAGAGAAAACTAGGATCCAAAACCTTAGATGCTATTTATAGGCTATGCCCAAAATAGCAATGCCTACAGATTTTTAGTAATAAAATCAGAGATTAATGACATATCTGATAATACAATCTTAGAAGCTAGAGATGCCTCCTTCTTTGAAGATATAATTCATTCAAGACTAAAATCTCTAGACCCCTGGAATTTGAAACATCATCCTCTAAAGCCATAGAACCAGAACTAGAAACTGAACCAGAATTAAGAAGAAGCAAAAGGAAAAGAATTGAAAAAGATTTTGTGAAGATTTTTTCACATTCTTAATAGAAGGTGATCCTTCCACATATGATGAGGCAATGACATCATCAGAATCATCATATTGGAAGGAAGCTATAGATAGTGAAATTAAATCAATCATAGAAAATAAAACTTGGATTTTAACTGATTTACCTCCTGGAAACAAACCTATAGGAACAAAATGGATTTTTAAAAGAAAATTAAGACCAGATGGATCAATAGAAAGATATAAAGCTAGGTTAGTAGTAAAGGGATTTAATCAAAAGAAGGACATAGATTATTTTGATACTTATGCTCTGTAGCAAGAATAACAACCTGAGAACTCTAATTGCCTTAGCCTCAATTCATAAATTAATAATTCATCAAATGGACGTAAAAACTGCATTTTTAAATGGAGAATTGGAAGAAGAAATTTACATAAATCAACCTCAAGGATTTGAAGTAAAAGGACAAGAATATAAAGTATATAAATTAATCAAATCTCTTTATGGTTTAAAACAAGCTCCTAGACAGTGGCACATTAAGTTTGATGAAATCATTTTGAAAAATAACTTTAAAATAAATGAATATGATAAATGTGTATACTATAAAAGACAGGATACTGATTTTATAATACTATGCTTATATGTAGATGATATATTACTCCTAGGAACATCATTAAAATTAATTCAAGAAACTAAAAGCTACTTATCAAATAAGTTTGATATGAAAGACCTAGGAGAAGCCGATGTAATTCTAGGAATGAAACTTAACAGAGTAGATAATGGAATAGCAATAAGTCTGGCACACTCAATAAAGAAAATGCTTCAAAAGTTTGAATATTATGATTTAAATCTATTTCTACCCCCTATGATCATAACTCTCATTTAATTAAAAATTTAGGAGAACCTATTAATCAATTAGGATATTCACAAAGAATAGGATCCCTATTATATATTCAAATAGAACTCGTCCAGACATAGCTTATGCAGTAGGCAATTGAGTAGGTATACTAGCAATCCTAGTGAAGAACATTGGAAAGCCCTAGAAAGAATTTTTAGATATCTTAAGGGAACCATAAATTATTCTCTAGTGTATTCTGGTTATCCTGAAGTGATTGAGGGGTATAGTGATGCTAATTGGGTAACAGATAAATTCGATGTTAAGTCCACCACTGGGTATCTCTTCCTATTAGGAGGAGCTGCAGTATCTTGGGGCTCATGTAAACAAACTATAATCACTAGAAGTACTCTAGAGTCTGAGCTAACAGCTCTTGACACTACTTGCACTGAAGCACAATGGCTAAAAGACTTAATAAATGATATAGATGTTCTTTCACCAAATATTTCTCGAATTTGTTTAAATTGTGATTGTAGAGCTCTGATTGATCTGTTAAATCAACAGACAACAAATAAAAAGATGAATAATCATATCCTGATCAGGTATAAATCTATAAGAAATAAAATGAAAGAATCAATATCACTACAGTTTGTTAGATCTAAACATAATTTGGCAGATCTTTTAACCAAAGGCCTTTCGAAGGCTGCGGTTTTGGAGACATCGAGGGGGATGGGGCTTAAGCCCATATATTAGTCACCAGAGTGGACCCCTACCATCATGGCAACCCTATGGTTAAGGTTCAAAGGGAAACAATCTCTGAGGTGATATCTGGAAGCACCGCTTTAGAAGTCTCTCTCCATCCCATCCTTATGGTGTGGTACTTTATTGTGACGGTTAGGTTGAGCATAGCTCTTAATAGATCCAAGGCTGTAAATTCAGCGAGGTCATGTGCCCTTGGAGGATCTACCTTATTGAGCATAGCTCTTAATAGATCCAAGGCTATAAATTCAGCGAGGTATGATTCTGTTGCACATACCCTTGGAGGATTTACCTTAGTGAGAGTAGTCGTGAGCCGCGACTATGGGACCGGCGCGAATCCCTAGTAACTCTCATGAAAATCAAGGCAAGCGCATGGCCTAGATAGCGCTAACCGCATTATGATCAGCTCATCTTCATACTGTGTGTATTTTATACTAAATGCAAGTTCAAACCTAGAAGGTACTTGCACTAAGCACAGTAAAAATTTAAAGTTTTAAATTGCTTATTGAATTTAATTTATTTGGTTATTATTCCTTTGTTTTTATTTTTTTGTGGGGGATTGTTAACGTTCGGCCGTTTGAAAAACCAAACGCCAATGTTGTTTAAAAAAAAAACCAAACGTTCGGCCGTTTGAAAACCAAACGACCGAACGTCGGCTGTTTTAAAAGAAACTCAATTGCTGGCCATTTTAAAAAATAACGTCCGATTTTTTTTTTAAAAAAAAATTATAAATAGTTTCAAAGGATGAAAATTTTGGAAGAACAACAATAATTCTATATTTTTTTTCCTTTAAAGATTGCGTTGAAGATCGCTGATCGCGTCCGTTGAGATCATGCCGCCAACGGATATAGGAATCTGGCTTCCGGGTTGTACCTTGGAGGAGAGTTGTGATTCTATTTTTTTCGCACGAGAAGGGGGACCAATCTCCTTTAGGGCAGTGGTGTAAACCGCCTCCCATGCCTGATTCTTAACTTATTTTTATTTTAAGATATTTTTTTCTAATATAATCTGCCTCGCACACACCACAGATTTTTTTTAAATACATACATATATATATTATGTATACTAATATATTCCTAGTTGCAAGCATGAAGAACTCAACTTAGATAACATGTTATTGATGCTGAGAAGTTTCATTCTTGTTCAGTCTGGATAAGAAATTGTCAGACTTGTAATGAACTAAAAAAAAAATTCATCCACACGGAGAAAAACGTACACCTTTAACCAAGCTTTCTAACTTGTCCCACTTTCATGCCTGCTACCTAAGAATGCCTTCGAAGACATGCATAGCTGTTCAAAATGGTTTCTTTGCGCTAAATTATAAACTCCCAAAGGGAGGAAGCTTTTGTGCATCAACTCCTCTTAAAGAGTAAGAGAAAGGGATGTATTGCATGCCTTTCTTTCTCTACTTTAAATATTGGGAGTCCCTCTCGTCACCTTTCATATACGATAGCAGATACTGCAAAGAGGCGCAAATGAATGCAAGTATCGTTCACATCGAATAATTTATAGGAACTAAATGTCATTTTGTCGAGATGCTCCGTGAATCCATCATCGGGCACGAGAGGCATTGGCACCCCCCATCACCATCAGTTATTCGTGGCATGTGATTGAAACTTAAATGAAAATTCCAGTGGCTCTGAGATCTGGTGGCCGACAAGTTTACTTTTCTCAGCTGACTTTTTCTTTACCTTGATCGCCTTTGTTTAGTTGCAAGCACAAAGAATAAAAAAAAGTTAGGAGCTAGTTGACGTGCGAGCAATTAATCATGCATCCACATGTAGAGCTGATGTGCGAACAATAAATCATGCATTCAGATGCTTGAAAATTAGTGCAGGCAGCACCTAACTCGTGACCACCAAGGCACCAATCATCTATATTTTTTTAAAAAAATTATTTTTATAATGGTAGTTGATGGGAAGCAAGATGTTGCCAACTTAGTTAATGACCAGAATCAAGTTAGAAACGTTGAAAGGAAGGAGCAATCTGGTTCAGCACATATTGATAATCCATTACATTAATGGAGGTCCAGTTATAAGGGCTAAGCTAAAAAGGAGGAATGAAGCACTCAATGGGTTTATTCATGATATTTGAGCCAAACTTCAACTTGGCACGGAATTAAAAGAAAAAAAATCATACAGCCTAGTTAATTTAATTTATGTTTCAAATGGGTTGTATTAGTTTCTTCAGTTCAGGTCTTCTTTTGTTTCTTTAAGTTGCTTGTTGGATTGTTTTAGTTAACTAAGCTCATTCTAAAACTTATGTTTATTTAAACCAATTTGTTTGGGTTTAGTTTAGCCTATAGGGTTTTTTTTATCACTATATAAAGGCTTTCAATGTAAAAACAAAAGACGGACGATTCATAAATCAAAACTTAGTGAAGTTATTTACTTGGTTGGTTCTTTATTGAACTAGAACTTATCAAGAATAAATCCTTATGGTATTCAAACTAACTTATCAATCGGTTTTTCATCCCTGATTGTGGCATCTTCCTTATACCAGGATTCTTACCTCTTTATAGGTAATGGGTCAAGGTTTTCCCTTATAAATCTGATTTAGACTTTTATGGTGTTTCTGATATTCATCTTGTTTGTGGGTTATTCTGAGATCTTTCTCACGAGGTTCTCAACAGTAGTAGTATGAGCTAACTAATTTACATGATGATGATATATGGTAAGACTAGAAGAGAGTATGATATGAATAATTGATCGCTACACATGTCCTCTGAAAGAGAGAAGCCTTAATCAGGAGTGACTTCTACTAAAGCTATTACTCAATTTTGAAATATATTCTATCAAAAGTATTGACCATTTTGAGTATGAGTCAATCACACTATCTGAAAAAAAATCTTAAATTCTCTTTGAAGAAATTTTGCTAAAGGCATCATTGTATCCGAAAAATCAGTTCATTAGAGTCATCCACCGATGAGTAGCCAAATTCATGAGAGAATCCACAAAAAAATCAATAAAAACACCTCAAATATAGCTAAAAGAGATAAATCCAACTCTAAAACCCTGGAGTATCATCTTATGAGATTCTAAGCATTCTTTCTCTTTCTAACCTATCCTGAGTTAATTTAAGCATCAAAGGATTCTCTTGGAAATAAATTATGGGCCTTCCTAGCTATTTCTTTATCTTTTTTGTAAAAGTATATGCATTGAGTGGTTGAAAAAGTTTTTCTTTACCATTCGAGTCAAGATTCATTTGGTCTATTAGTGTTTAAGAGTTACCTTTGAAAACCACTTATGAATGTTGATAGCTTTTAGTCTTGTTTATAAGAAACGAGTATCGGCACTATCACGCCTCAGACCCAAAAATTTGAGCTAGGGTGACAACTTGCCGCATGCCTGGCATGCAAAGCGTTCCGAATCATGATATTTAAATCAATAAAGACAATATCAATATATAATTCAAGTCCATAATATTAATACAAACCATAACCATAAGGTTTGGGCTACAAGCCCTACATACAAACATCACTGGGGTTACATCAATATAATGAATCTAATTTATTTTAATAGAAGCTCCATCCACCCCATAATTCCTTCATCAGTTTTGTGTCTCTGAAAAACAATTGTGAGATTTACATAAGCTCACACTCAATAAGTAAGCCTATTATAATGTATTATAATCAATATATCATTTCAAGGTATTATCATATCATTTCAAGATATTATCAAATCACATTTGCATAAAAAGCTTCATTATTTCAAGATAATATCATATCATTTCGAGATAACTTCAAATCACATTTTCATGAAAAGTTCCAATTTCAAATACATTTATCATACTATCAGAACATGCATATCATCAGTTCAAAATAATTTGGAAGCTTAATTATACAATAAATACCAGAATATGCAATGTAAATAAACCCACTATTTATATAATCATTGTTTTCTTATGTGTCCTACGGCCCTACAACACCCAACTGATGTATCACTCTTAAATATCCCCTAAGAGGAAGGGTCCTGGTACCAGCGTTATGCCATATCATAATCAAACAGAACACATCCTACAGATGTGTGTCCTCCACATATCTTTCCTGTGGAGGTGGGTCCTGTATCATATCAATCAGAACACATCCTACATATGTGTGTCCTCCACATATCTTCCATGTGGAGGCAGTCACATATCACTTGGCATTTCACATCATATGAGAACCACGGTGACACATATAAGTATATCTCAATATCATCATCATATTCTTCATATTTGCATATATATATATATATATATCCATTACTTTGCAAAATATTACCAGCTGTAATAATCATAGCCACATCACATATACAATGGTTTGTACATTATTAGCAATTGTATATAATTATCTCAATAGTACCAACATATTTTGCAAGGTCAAAGTAATAATATTATTCATTTTGCATATACACATATAAGCCATATCTTGCAAAATATTACATCCTACAATAGTCATAGCAAATACTCATTTGTAAATTCATGGTACTATTCAAAATAGTCAATATAAATAAAAACTCTATTTTCCTTATTTCATAAATATATATGCATGCAACTATAAATCTAACGATTGATAAATTAAATAATTTATGAAATTATAATAATTGGCTTACTTACTCGGTACGCTAATCCCAAATAGTAAACCAGCTATTTGGACATCTGGGTACCTATAGGTTTTGGTATACATTCGATGAGCATCATGGCATTATGCAATTCCCCAGCATGCCCAAGAAGATCAACTATGATAACATAATGCTCTGAATCAGGAAACACCCTATAAACATCGTACATGCTATCAAAAATCCTTCTCCCCTCCTCAACCAATCCAACATGGCTACAAGCAAACAAGATAGATACAAATACAATATTGTTCGATCTGAATGATGATTCGATCATATGTTCAAATGTAGCAATGGCTCTGCTGCCAAGGTCATGGATTTTATAACCTGCAATCATTGAACTCCACAGCACCACATCTTTCTCATCCATGCCTCAAACACTCTGACAGCACTATCCAAGTCACCGCATTTTGAATACAAGTCCACAAGAGCAGCACTCAAAAACACTTTGTTCTCAAAACCATTGGTGACCAGGTAACCATGGAGGCAGACAGTTTGATGCTGAAATCCCAACTGAGAATACGTCAACCTTTATCATTATAACTGCATCAGGAACAGATCCATCCAAAAGCATATCTTTGAACGCTCTTAAGGACTCATTGGCCAAACCAATATGAGCATAACCACCTATGATGGCAGCCCAGGAGACCACATCCTTCTTTGCCATTTGATTGAAGATATCCATTGCCTTATTGTAACCTGAACACTTCATGTACATATTAATCAGTGCAGTGAAAACAGCCAACTCTGATTTCAATCCCACATCATTTATCTTCCTGTAAATATTCAAAGCTTCAATAGGTCTCCCATTTTGGGCATAACAAGCCACCATGCAACTCCAAGTTACCACATCTCTTCGAGGCAACACTTCAAACAACCTGGAAGTCCGAAGTACAACATCCACCTTATTCTCTCTCTCTCTCTCTCTCGTTTGATTCCTCCACATCTCTCTCTCACTCCCTCTCTTCCTCTCTCTCTCTGGAATGGGAAGGAAGCTCACACGCGGCAAAGATAAGGGGAAGGAAGTGCCCGCGTCTTCTTTTAAAGCCGACGCAGATGCTTCGCAACACCTTAGATCCAGCAACTCGGAAATTCAATCGTTACATGGTAATTGAAACCCAGCCGACACAAATGCGGGAGTCCCAGGCGTCTAGGGATCTCACAATTAAGTCTGCGATCTAAGTAATTAAGTCCGGGGGTTACATTCTCCCCAATTAATTACCTGGGTTACCTTCTCCCCCTTATAAAATTTCGACCTCAAAATTGATACACTTCCAATAAATATAGATTCAAATTTTCTATCCCATAATCAACTAAATTTTATTCAAAGGTCAACAGTAATCGATACATCATTTATTTATATTAGGATACAAATAATTATGGATATTTCTTTTTCATTTCCTTCTCAAGCTACCAAATAGCCTCCATCTCAGAATGATTACTCCACTGAACCTTGATATAAGGAATGCTACACATCTCAGAACTTGATCCATGCGCACAAGATGATCTTCATAGGTCAATTCTTTCTTAAGCTAAATTGGTTCATAACAGGAGCTTAGAATATTCCTCCTCAATCATAAAGATATGAAACACATTGAACACCCCAAAGAGTAATGAAGGCAGTGCTAAGCTATAAGCCACCTCCTTATTTTGATCAAAATCTCAAATGGTCCATTGTATTGTGGACTTAAATCACCTCTAACACAAATCTCATCACATCATTAGTTAGTAAAACTTTCAAATGACCTTCAACCTGAAATTTCAAATCTTTCTATTTGACATCAATATAACTTTTCTATTAACTCTGAACTACATGAAGCTGCTTTAAATAATGATACTTTTTCATAGTTGCTCAACCAGCTCAGTATCCAAAATTTTCTCTCTCTCACTTCATCTCAATAAAAGGGAGTCTACACCTTATATCATAGACAACTGAAATAAATCCATTTGAATGTTGGCTTGGTAACTATTAAAATAAGCAATTTCACTAAGGGTAAGAAGCTATACCAAGCACCTCCTAAATCCATCACACATGCTCGCAATATATTGTCTAAAAATCTAATTGGTTCTTGCAGCTTGTCCATTTATTTGAGGATGGAAGGCTGGACTGAAATTCAGCTTAATCCACTAAGCTTTATGAAGATATCATTAAATTAGAAGAGTGAGACAAATGGGTTCAGACTCAATTTACTACTAAACCAGAAACAAATATTAACATCTTTATCTCACTAAAATTTTATCTCGAAATTAAATGTCCACTAATTTTGTACCATTATAGATACTCACTAGCAAACTTTTATTTCATTCCCAAGTACCCAAATGACGTATCCAACTTCAACAATTAATTTGATCTTTCTACCAAATAAAATTGAATTCCTTAAGAAGTTTTCCTTCCTGCCATCTTTTTTTTTTTTAATACCTTAACTTCTCACAATACAATCATCATAAATATCATAGAGTCCATCACATGTATTATGTCATCCATTCTTAAGGTTAATAACATATATCAGTTACTCTTAATTCCTTGATAAGACAGTTCTAAGTTCTTTTGAACCAGATATAAGATAGTTTTCTTCCAATGCTCTCTCAACTCTTGAATAGTTAAATGTACCATTAATCGTTACGGCGCTTATTTCAATCATCATAACATACCTGGTTTTACTCTTGAATACTTCAAGCTAACATCGATGAACATTATGCCAATCATTTAAGACATCTTTCATAATTATCATAATTAACTAATTTATTTCCTTTGAATAATAGTACCATCATTAATCATCGGTATAATTAATTTATCTCCTTCATTACACCATAACCAATCAATTTCTCTTGAATAGGCAAATATATTCTCAATAATCATTGCAATTTAAATTATTCAAATCCTTGAATCGATTATTTTGTTACCAATGACTATCAAAATCATCTATAGATTATGCAATGTATCATGTTATATCATGGCCCACTAATATAAACCCTTTGAATATCTCAAAGTGACCTCACTGATCTAGCTCAGATGGATACATGACTTATAAGGTCAATAAAGATTGAAAATGCACTTACCATCCAAAAGACATAATTGAAAAATTATAGTAATCTCTTTATGATTTGAAAGTGATATTAGATGTATCCTTAACCATAATCCATAATTGATAATAATCAAAAATAAAATCATCTCCCTCCTTTTTTCTTAAAAATATTTATGCCACTTATGGCTGATTGATAATTTATCCATCCTTGAGAAAGATATCTACTTAGAAACTATGAAGAAAGGTACGATAAGTAGGCACAATAAATTAATGAATAGATATCTTGATTTAGAAATCTATTAATAAATTAAAATCCTTATGAAATTCTTTATCAGTGGAATTTATCTTATTCTTATTACTGCTAAAATCTTTCACTTTTTACTATCAAAATATTTGATCATTTATAGCCAAAATTAGTTCTAAAGATTAATAGAGTCTACTACTCTCAAAAATTAAACAGTAATTATCTTCGAATTTAAAATTTTATATTCTTCCTAGATGGTCCATCATGATATAATATGCAGTCAACCACTTCATTAACATCAGTATCAACAATCTCCATATCTAGCAAATTAACAATCAGTTTTGAACATGCAATATCCATAATAAAAGTTTTCTTAGTAAAATTCACTATATATAATTATCCATCCAAACTCAAATCCTTTTTTTTTTTGTACTCAATTGTAATTGATCAAAAACATATAGTTAACTACTTCATTACCAAAATATCATCAATATTAATCATCTATATAACCGGCAAATTAGCTCATAATCAACAATGTAAGTTCTATAAATAAAAATTCATTATATACATCCACATTCAAATTCAGATTTAATAACTCCAAATCCAAATATCTAACTCAATTGCAATATGGATATAATGATGTTAGTTTAGTGATATTAGTCATCAATGTAATTTTGACTACTATATTATATTCCATATATTCATCTATCTTGTATTGCATATCCAATTAAAGTTTCATCTACCCATATTATTTAAAGATCTAAAACTGCTATAAGCCATTTCCAATAAGTTTGACGAACTAGAACCTCTAGAAGCCCCTTGGCCTCCCCATTGGTCAAGGTCACCAGCTTGGGAGCCCCATTATATCATTGGCTTCTGGTGCGATGGTTTATTCTTAATTCCTATCAAATTCGTAATTCAATTAATATCTTGATAAACTTTAAATTTCAGGCTTTCAAAGAATAATACCTAAAATTCCTTTAAAGATATAATTGTCTCAATATCATCCTAATATTTGCCTAGAGTGTCATCATGTATGTGTCCCTAAGGTTATAACCTAGGCTCTGATACTATAAAAGCTGTCACGCCCGAGACCTAAAAATTTGAGCTAGGGTGACAACCCGCCGCATGCCTGGCATGCAAGACGTCCCGAATCATGATATTTAAATCAATAAAGGTAATATCAATATATAATTCAAGTCCATAATATTAATACAAACCATAACTATAAGGTTTGGGCTACAAGCCCTACATACAAACATCACTGGGGTTACATCAACATAATGGATCTAATTTATTTTAATAGAAGCTCCATCCATCCCATAATTCCTTCATCAGTCTTGTGTCTCTAAAAAATAATTGTGAGATTTACATGAGCTCACACTCAATAAGTAAGCCTATTATAATGTATTATAATCAATATATCATTTCAATATATTATCATATCATTTCAAGATATTATCAAATCACATTTACATGTAAAAAGCTTCATTATTTCAAGATAATATCATATCATTTCGAGATAAATTCAAATCACATTTTCATGAAAAGCTTCTAATTTCAAATACATTTATTATGCTATCAGAACATGCATATCATCAGCTCAAAATAATTTGAAAGCTTAATTATACAATAAATACTAGAATATGCAATGTAAACAAACCCACTATTTATATAATCATTGTTTTCTTATGTGTCCCACGGTCCTACAATACCCAACTGGTGTATCACTCTTAAATGTCATCTAAGAGGAAGGGTCCTGGTACCAGCATTATGCCATATCATAATCAAACAGAATACATCCTACAGATGTGTGTCCTCCACATATCTTTCCCTGTGGAGGTGGGTTCCGTATCATAATCAATCAAACACATCCTACAGATGTGTGTCCTCTACATATGTTTCCCTGTGGAGGTGGGTCACGTATCACTTGGCATTTCACATCATATAGAACCGCGGCGACACATATAAGTATATCTCAATATCATCATCATATTCTTCATATTTGCATATATATATATATATATATATATATATATATATATATATATATATATAGCCATTACTTTGCAAAATATTACCAGTTGTAATAATCATAGCCACACATATCACATATACAATGGTTTGTACATTATTAGCAATTGCATATAATTATCTCAATAGTACCAACATTTTTTTGCAAGGTCAAAGTAATCATATTATTCATATTTGCATATACACATATAAGCCATATCTTGCAAAATATTACCTGCTACAATAGTCATAGCAAATACTCATTTGTAAATTCATAGTACTATTCAAAATAGTCAATATAAATAAAACTTCATTTTTCTTATTTTATAAATATATATGCATGCAACTATAAATCCAATGATTGATAAATTAAATAATTTATGAAATTATAATAATTGGCTTACTTACCTCGTTACGCTAATCCCAAACAATAAACTAGCTATTTGGACATCTAGGTACCTATAGGTTTTGGTATACATTCGATGAGCATCACGACATCATGCAATTCCCAGCACGCCCAAGAAGATCAACTATGATAACATAATGCTCTGAATCAGGAAACACCCATAAACATCGTACATGCTATCAAAAATCCTTCTCCCCTCCTCAACCAATCCACATGGCTGCAAGCAAACAAGATAGATACAAATACAATATTGTTCGGTCTGAATGATGATTCAATCATATGCTCAAATGTAGCAATGGCTCTGTTGCCAAGGTCATGGATTTCATAACCTGCAATTATTGAACTCCACAGCACCACATCTTTCTCATCCATGCCTCAAACACTCTGACAGCACTATCCAAGTCACCATTTTTTGAATACAAGTTCACAAGAGCAGCACTCAAAAACACTTTGTTCTCAAAACCATTGGTGACCAGGTAACCATGGAGGCAGACAGTTTGATGCTAAAATCCCAACTGAGAATACGTCCCGAGGACCTTTATCATTGTAACTGCATCAGGAACAGATCCATCCAAAAGCATATCTTTGAACGTTCTCAAGGACTCATTGGCCAAACCAATATGAGCATAACCACCTATGATGGCAGCCCAGGAGACTACATCCTTCTTTGCCATTTGATTGAAGATATCCATCGCCTTATTGTAACCTTAACACTTCATGTACATATCAATCAGTGCGGTGAAAACAACCAACTCTGATTCCAATCCCACATCATTCATCTTCCTATAAACATTCAAAGCTTCAATAGGTCTCCCATTTTGGGCATAACAAGCCACCATACAACTCCATATTACCACATCTCTTCGAGGCAACACTTCAAACAACTTGGAAGTCCGAAGTACAATATCCGCCTCATTCTCTCTCTCGTTTGATTCCTCCCCCTCTCTCTCTCTCACTCCCTCCTTCCTTTCTCTCTCTGGAATGGGAAGGAAGCTCACACGCGGCAAAGATGAGGGGAAGGAAGTGCCCACATCTTCTTTTAAAGCCAATGCTTCGCGACACCTCGGATCCAGGGACTCGGAAATCCAATCGTTACGTGTAATTGAAAACCCAGCCAACATGCACAAATGCGGGAGTCCCCAGGGATCTCACAATTAAGTCTCGCGATCTAGGTAATTAAGTCCGGGGGTTACATTCTCCCTAATTAATTACCGAGGGTTATAGGCACCCAATCATAAAGCTCAAAAGAAAAGAAAAAGGTATAAGTAATACTCAAGCAAGCACGAGCCATACCAAGGCTAGCTCCCAAAAACTCTATGAAAAACCTAAACAATCTAAATTCTCTCTAAGTAGAACCATCCATCACCTAGAAGCTTTCAATACTCTTATGCAGTGCGTTGATATAGAATTTAATTCCCTAAGGATTTGATTTTAGAGACCACACAAAAGCTAGTTAGAGGGCTCATCGAGTTGCTAGACGCAACCAACATCAACCTAAATGTATCGAGAATCTTGAAGACCTTTAGAATCAATGAACCAAGAGTGTACGTCTGGAAGGCCAATCCGAGAAGGAGCCTCAAGATTGATCGTTATGATTGAATGAACACTCTAAAAATATAGGATAGGAGGTTATGAAGCATGTTTAAGATAGGAGGCAAATCTATCCAATGTACTCAACTTACTTCAAAAATCATCATTTATTAAAGAGGTTATGGTTGAACCTTTGCTTTTTAAATTCAAGATGCCTTAACTGAAGCTATACAACAGGACTTCTGACCTCATAGACCATTTAGAGAGATTTAAAGCTTTTAGGTTACTACATAGCGCCTTCGATGCTATCATGTATTGGGCCTTTTTAGTGACTCTAATGAAGGTTGCTTGTATGTAGTACTGAAGTTTGAAACCTACTTACATTAGCTCCTTCATGCAACTGAGTCTCATTTCTGCATCATTGAAGCTATAGCGTTTAGTGAAATGTAGACAATGACATTGTTGATCCCTTTTTCTCTGTAGGGGAATTTGTTCAGGAACATGGTTATTAAGCACCTATGCATTGCCAGTCTGGTGAAACTGTTCATGGTCTCGGTCCTAACTTGCATTGGTAAGCTTCCTGACCACCATAAACAGCATTTGTGCCTACTAGAGCGACTGCTTAGGACAGGACGAGAGTTATTGGCAACAACATAGAGCTATTGCTTGCTCACTGAACTGCATGCGCTTGCTAGATGCTTAAAGTATGCTTCAAGGGTCATCTCAAATCCCAGTGATCACAACCAAAGAAAAGAAAACAATAAGTGCAGAGAGAACAAATCAAGTTACTCTTTTTTTTTATGAATTTCACTTACCTTCAGAAGAGGGAACTGATCTTTGTGAACATAAGCAAGAGTTAACCAAGGTTCTGCAAACAGATAAAAATCAACAGGAATTCAGATGCTCACCTACCACCCTTCTACTCGATGTCAACACCAGCATTTAGTCCCCTAAGCGAATTTTCTTTTATCGATCGACTCCCCTAAGCGGCTGACCACTCCAATATATGTAGGCTTTTTATGTTGCCAGTTGACCACCCCTGGGGCCAGTTCTATCAACTCTAGGATTTTTCTAGCAATTTTTTTTTTTTTTACCTAAGCTAGATCTAAAAGCTTTATTTTATTGAATTTTAGCGAATCTTTGAGCCTTACCCAATATCAATCTTTCCTACCGAGTTTCATATGATTGTCCTTAGAAATTTAAAAGATTAGCCATTAGAAACTTTTCTTTTAAATGTTCTTGTGCCACTCAACTTGGTGCATCTTAGGTCTAGAAATTTGACTTCATCACTTAAGCTTTTACTAAGCTAGATACGTGTCGGATAATTTTTCTTGTGTTTGGATTTAATATAAGCATCATGTCCATCTAATCATTATAAACTAAGTAATCATTCATCCTTTAATTAATATTTTTTGTTATTAAAATATATATAATTAAACCTTAGATTCAACAAAAAGTACCTTAGGATTCACTTTTTCGCTAAGTTCTGGAGCAATTTCATTGGCCTCAAGAAACAGGAGATAGTAGTCTTATCATCAGCAATAGTAGAGTATTTTGCTGCATCACATCCATCTATCAAGTATTATGAATTAGAAAGATTCTGGATGACATTGGAGGTCAAAAAAAAACAATTGAGACATGCTATGATAATGGGAAGACCTTATCCCCTCACCTTTTCTCCTTTGAAAGAAGAGAGAGATATTATGATAATAAGTCAGTAATTATAATTACTAAATATTTTATATTTCATAACAAAACAAAGCACATCGCCATCATGTAAGCCAAAAACAAGATCAAGAACTTGCAAGATCAATGAATAAGTTGTGGATATATTTACAAAGGCCTTTCATAAAGAAAAATTCTACCTTCTTTGAGGAGCGCTGGGAGTCAAAATAATAATAATAATAATAAATGCTACAAATCCCTGGTATCGAGACTCACTCTTGGCATAACGTCGGTTGGGCTCATAAAAAATATCATAGTTTTCAAAACCGGACCAAACCGGTCGATTGGATCGGTTGAACCGAGACCCGAAGGCCAAGCCTGTTCAGTTCTAACATAAAACCGAATGCGTAACTGATCCAAAATAACCTGGTCAACCCATCCGATTCGTCCATGAACCGATCAACCCAATCCGAATCGGATGGGATCACAGGTTTTATTATCATATTAATCTTAATTTTTTTATTAAAAAAATATTTTTTTATTAATAAAAATATATTTTTATATTAAAATAATTGATCGATGGTTCAACCAGTGACTCGATGGTTGAACCAGTGATCCGGTGACCCAAGTCCTTGGCCGAGTCGATGTCCGAACCAGGTTTGACAACTATGAAAAATACATCTGCAAAACATCTTCTTAGTTTGGGTTTGAGTATTTTTATTAATATCTCACTCCTTCACATTGATCGGTTGGCCGGGTTGGCTCATAAAAATTATTTCAACAAAACATCATCTTGATTGAGTCTGAGAATTTTTATTAATGTCTCACCCCCTCACTCCTCAATGATGTTGCACTCACCTTCATGTTTTGGCAACCTGCACTAAAAAAAAGGAGAAAAAAGAAAAATTAAAAATTTTGTGCAGCCGAATTAGGATGCTCAATTCAACTTGGTGCCAAAACTATAACCAAATATATACATATATTTTACAATCAATAATTCATATTTTATTTTTAAAAATAAAAATAAAAATGATGCCGATCAAGTTCTTTGTTTTTTACTTTCTTCTTCCTTTTTATGGAAAACAATGAAAATATTTTTAAACCACTTTTATTTTTTTATTATATTAAAATTGTGTTTAAAAATATTTTTATTTTTATTTATCAAATATATTTTTATAAGTATTTTTATTTTTATGAAAATAAAAATAAAATTAAAAAACAAAAATACTTTCAAAACTCAAGCACACCCTAAGTATTTAAAGAATATAAGCATTAATAAAATTATTGAATCTGAAAATAGTTAGAGAGTAAATGGACTTGATGGAAATAGATGCGGAGTAAATGCATTTGGTACTTTGGACATCTATAAATAGCCCACCCTTGGAACCATTAGAACCATCCAGGAAAAACGTTCATAAATACAATTAAATCCCGCTTCTCCTCTGTTCCCTTGCTTCTTTACCAACTGTTGCATCTGTCTTGCTTTCTTATAAAATCCATTGTAATCTCCTCCATCAGCGCACCACATCCCTATCATCATCATCATCTAAGATCTTCCGCCGTCTTGCCAACACCATCTGCTGTTAAGAGGACGAGGGATCATTAACTTTTTCCTCTAGCAACATGGCCTGGGCTCTCCTTTTATGGGCACTATCCGTCGTGTTTCTACTGCCTCTAGTGGTTGACGGAAATGTGCTCGGACGGAAGGGAGAAGCCGGCGGCGGAGTCGGCCGGGAAGTGGAAAGCTACGCCGTCATATTCGACGCCGGCAGCACCGGCAGTCGAGTTCACGTATTCCGCTTCGGTGTGAGTATGGACCTGCTGAAAATCGGTGGCGACAACGAGCTCTTCGCTCAGGTATCACCGTGTGGGATTCCATGATGGTTTGATTTGCTGATTGGTTGATTGGTAGAAGAAAATATTGGCATAGATCCTCATGGTTGTCAGGACTAGAGTTGTGATCCGTAGGAGTTACGCTGAAAGCAAGCATACACCAGCTCACACCAATCACTTCCAAGTAGGAGATAAAAACCACACTCGTACTTTTTTTCTAAAAAAAAAAAGGTTTAACTAGCTTTATAACGCAAAATAGGCCTTACTAATATGAGTTTAGATCCTCTTCGCTTCAGAGTTTACTCAAAAAAGTCTTGCTACACTGGGTGCGGTGACGAGCATCTAGCATCAATCATTGGGCGTAGTGTGATGAGCTGCACGGTCATACCGGACTTGCACAAAGACTTTTCCTATAGAGATAGTGTAACACATGGTATTTATTTAATTGCAGCCGAGCTATTATACAATCTATGAACGATTGTGTTTCAAGTCTGGCTGGACATCTCTCATCTAACCTAAACTTGGAAGGACACCAAGTCTGTATTAAAATGACGGCGAGTTTGAATATCACAAGCCCATGTTTCGAATTACACAGCAAACTTTTAGCAATCAAAAAATTAAAAATTTCAGTTAGAAGCGTTTGTCGGAGACGATCCGATCCACATCTGACGAGTTCTGATGCCTTCCTGTTACCATTTTTGAGGAAAAGGGAAAAAAAAAATATAACTATTGCACCTTTATTACACCAATTGCGCCTGTTGTCTCTTCCAGAAAGGATACAAGTGGCTGTTGTTATCTAGCTTTTTCTTTTCCTACTTTTTTCGAGAAAGTCATCCTATTATCTAACAAGGGCACCTTGGAACTGTTATCATGATATTGTAACATTAAAAAACATTATTTAAAACCATGGCAGCATTACTTTTATGCGAAAATGGAGAAGTCTGAACTCCCCCCATTAATTTATTTATTAAGGTAGTAATAATTTCAAAATAACATATTTACATGTTCATCAGGACAACTTTTGAGTTTAGTTCTTCAAGAAGACAATGTTTCATTGTTTAAAATTTGTTGGATTCTCTGATAAGAAGCATCTTTATAGGGCTATTCGGTATATATGGTCACAGTATAATCCTTGGAGGTGGTGCATATTACCTCTATGGAGGTCACTAGTTTCTGCTAGCGCAAGTGAATTTTTGTCACCATTATTTTCCACCTTATGCGCAGGTAAGACCAGGCTTGAGTTCATATGCTGACAATCCCCAGGAGGCAGCCAATTCACTCATTCCTCTGTTGGAGAGAGCTGTAGAAGTGGTTCCCAAGGAACTGCAACCAACAACGCCTGTTAGATTGGGGGTATGCTTCAGCTTTTCTTGTTACTGAGATTAATTTGGTAACCTTTGTAGTGCAAAATTGTAGTTGACAAATGGTTCAATGTTAATTCTAACAAATTTTCACATCTTGATACATCTGCAGGCAACTGCAGGTTTGAGAATCATAGGAGAAGAGAAGTCTGAAGAAATTTTGCAAGCGGTAATTTGTTAGCCCAATTTAAATGGCAATTATCCGAAAAAATAGAGTAATCTATCACAGTTCATGTAGCCAAAGTGTACTTGATTTCAATTCATGAATTATATATATACAGAGATTTCCCTATGCTTTGAAATAGATCTAGCGGTAATTATTCAACAAAGTAAATCAAAGTATGGCGCGCATCTGCAGTACAATAGATTTACCGACTGTCATTTGCTCTTCAGGTCAGGGGACTTTTTCAAAGCAATAGCTCATTCAACTACAAGCCAGAGTGGGTCACCGTTCTTCAAGGATATCAAGAAGGTTCTTATCTATGGGTAAGGAATATGTCATTGTATAAAATACAAAATTCTAGTTCTGTATTAGCATTTACAGAGCTCCCTGGCAAAAGGTTAATCTTGAGATAGTGACATCTAATTGTTGGGACTGTTTCCAACACAGAATATCTTTGGAAGAGAAATCTGGATAGAAATCAAAGAGAAAAGATTTTTGTCAAAAAAAAGAGTAGATCTAGGGTTTTATCATCACATACTTTTTATTATTTCTGGTTCTAGGCATTTTAAACATAATGCCCCTCGTACATGTGAGGTTACCATACCCTGCATAGGTTTATACATTAAAGCATAATAAAATAAGTTCAACTCTGTATAAGCCCAACACAGACTCAAATAAGAAATAAAATAAAACATAGCACTACGAATTAACAATCATTACTTTTTAACACTCTCCTTTAATTATTGTTTTTGGATACCCATGAGATCTCTAAAGTGAATAAATTTCTCCTTGGATAGTACCTTGGTGAAGATGTCTGTCATTTAGTCTTGAGTCCTCATATACTTCACTTCAACTTCTTTTTCTCCTACCACATCTCTTATGAAATGATACTTGATTTTAATGTGCTTGGTGCGGTTATGATATATAGGATTCTTTGTCATAGAAATGGTAGGCTTGTTATCATATCGTAGTGTAATAGCTTTTTCTTGCTTCTTATCCATATCTTCAAGTATTTTTCTCAATCAAATTATTTGTTGTGCTGCCAAAGTAGTTGAAATATATTCAACTTTAGAAGATGATAATGACACTGTATCTTGCTTCTTGGATGCCCAAGATATGACACCTGATTTAAAAAAAAATACCTAGCCTGATGTGCTTTTCATGTCATAAATGCTTTTAGTCCAATCACTATCACAAAACCCAAATAACTTTACAATATCATTCTTATTTCTTTCATACATAATCCTATAATCTTTAGTACCTTTGATGTATCTCAAGACTCTTTTTGCTTATCCAAAATAAATATTACTTAATTTTTGCATAAATCTAGAAAATAAATTTGATGCAAACATTATGTCTGGCCTAATTGTTAGATAAAATAAACTTTCAACAATGCTTATGTATAATTATGCATTGGCTGCACTACTTTTATCTTCTTTCATCGACTTCTTATTTATCACAAAAGGTATTTCCATAATATTGTAATTTTTTATTTTGAACTTCTTGCGAATGCTTTATGCATACTTTTTTTTGATAAATAAAGATATCATTTTTCTCTTTGAATGATTTCAATTCTCAAAAAATAATAGAGCAAACCCATCATTTATTTCATATTTTCTCATTATATCATTTTTAAAAGTCAAAATCATATTCTCGTTGTTACCAGTAATAATTAATTCATTAATATAAAGAGAGATAATGAGAATATCATTACCTTACTTCTTCACATAAAGTGTTGGTTTACTGGAACTTTTTAAAAAACCTTTCTCATTTAAGTAGATATCAATTTGAGATTACCATGCTCGGGGTGCTTGCTTCAACCTATACGATACTTTCTTCAACTTGTATACCTTACTTTCTTAACTTTTGATGATGAAGTCTTGAGGTTGTTCAACATAAATTTCTTCTTCCAACACTAATTGCATGCCATGATTTACTTTTTAAAATTCTTCTATTGCATTCTGTATGCAATATTCAGCACAAAATGATCCTTTATTATACAGGTTGCTATGAATTATTTGTTAGGGAATTTAGGAAAAAAGTACTCGAACACAGTTGGAGTGGTTGATCTTGGTGGTGGATCTGTGCAAATGGCTTATGCCATCTCTAAAGCTGCTGCAAATGCTCCAAATGCCCCAAGCGCAGGGGATCCATATGTAACCAAACAACTTCTTAATGGAACCAAATACTACCTTTATGCTCATAGGTTTCATATCTTTTACCTTGAACCATTACTCTTCCTTTTCTTTTCACTTAAATCTCTATGTGGAATATAACAATGTTTTTGAGGGCCATGATGCTGAAGAATCTACTCTCATAACACGTTAACAAGGTTCTGGAAATGGTCCTGCAGTTACTTGTACTATGGACTATCAGCCGCTCGAGCAGAGGTTCTGAAGGCTGGGAATGGCCGTTACAGCTATTGCATCTTGGGCGGCTATAATGGTATGTTCTTACTTCAATTTGCCCAGATTGCTATCCAATTATGTTGATGATCTCCATTTCCATTTACCAGATTCATTTGTTTTATGGATGCTTCCTCAAACAACAGTATATCTATGCAATTTGTTTGACATTTTATTCTGGTTTGGTTTATCCCTGCACCATGTTGAATTTTTTTTCTTTCCATTCATTGGTATTACATTACATAACGGAATCATTTTAATCAGTGTTAGGTGAATAAAAACGAAGTGCAGCCTGTGAAAGTCGGTTTAAAGACTTGGTTTCACAAGAAGGATTTTGTGTTTTTTTTTTTTTTTTCCGAGCTTTTGTTATTGAGAGGAAAATTTGGAAGGACCCATCATTTCATTTCATGACTATTCAAATGCAAGCCGGTACAAAGCAACTAGTAATAAATTAAGTAAAACATCTCAGTTTGATAGGATTAACTTTCAAAATATGAGAAGAAGAAGAAGAAGCAACATGTCCACTGAAACCAGTATGTTACAACTCTTGGGGTTATCTCAGCCATAGAGAGCTTTTTTCTTCTGAAAATCCTCTGTTTTTTTTTTTTTTTTCCTTCCATAAAAGCCACGAGACAGCCAAAAGCAAAAGATCCCATCCGTTTCTAAATTCTTTATAAACAACAAGCTTCCTCCATGCTACCGAAAAGGATCATCGGAGAATCAGGCAAGTTCTAAATTCGGAGTAGAGAACAAAATTGAAATAATACTCTAGAAGTATAAGCACAGCTATAGAACAAGTGAAATGAAGATTCCGGAATAGAGTCCCACAGCATACAAACTTCAATTAAATTCCAATTCCTTTTAGACAAACTATCAAAGTAAGAAGATTCTCTTTAGAATTTAGATGCGAGTCAGCCATAAATCTCAACTTTCAAAGGCGAAACCAAAGTCCAGATATGCTGAAAACCATCAACCTGATGACCACTAAAATTGAGAAACTGATGGAAAGGTTTGACAGAGAACTCCCGAGGCATACCACCTCCACAAGACTTTATCATGAACCTTGGATAAAGAAATGCTTGCAATGAAAGCAAGCAGCAGCCGAGCAAAATCTGACAGAGAAGCACCTGCAGCTCTTTTGATGGAGAGAGACTACTGAAACAACAGAAGAGGATCCACAAGAACTGAGGATCATCAGCAATTTCGAAATGTTTAGGAAAATTACCAGCAATAATAAAAAATATCTAACAATCTATCCTCCCAAAAGATAATTTTATCACCAGAGCCAACGGAAAACAAGACACCACAAGCAAACACCAATGAGGCTAAAACATCAGCAACCAAGACAAATTATAAAAGAGGAGTTAACGGATCTCCTTGATTTAAGCTCCTCCTCCAAGAATTAGAATGATCTGACTTTCCATTAATCAACAATCAACACTGCAGATCTACCAGACATTTAACGGCACTGATTCCAAGCAACCCATTTATGTGAGAAGGTTTTGATCACAAATCCCGACAAACCTTGTCGTAAGCTTGTTCAAAACCAATTTAAAATTATAATGGACCAGTGAATTGTTATTATAATGGACCAGGTGATTGGTCTTTACTGTAGAACCGACTGTTCTACGTACCACTGAAGGGAAAAATGGTTTTATCCATAAATTAAAATATTTTTGGCAGCCGATATAGAGGTTTTGCCCAAAGATAGGTTTAGTTCAGAAATGGCTATTTTTCAACCTCAATATCATGGCACTCTTTGGAGGCAGTAATGAATTTGAGATGGCTGCAATAGAATAGTTAGAAGAAATTTAATTTCTTTATGACTGCTACGGTGATTTATGATATTTTGGATCCATATGTTGGTAACTTTTGGTGGTTTTCTGCTGGCAAGGTTTCTACGTGTACAACGGGGTGGTGTGCAATGCCTCAGCTTCACCTTCAGGGTCTAGCTACATCAAGTGTAGGGCTGAAGCACTTAAAGCTCTTAAGGTTAATGAACCATGCAAACACGAGGACTGCACATTTGGTGGTGTGTGGAATGGTGGAGGTGGAGAAGGGCAGAAGATCCTATATTTGGCTTCCTTATTTTATCATAAAGCCGCTCAGGTGATAATACTTCATGCATGTGTCTTCCTCTTCCCATAAATACTAAGAAAAGTGTAGAATTAAACTATCATTAATTCTTGTGTATCAACCTACTCAGGTTGGATTTATAGACTCAGAGGAGCCAAGTGTGAGAGTTAGGCCTTCAGACTTCAAGAAAGCAGCCAAGACGGTTTGCAAAATGAGCCTTAAGAAGGCCAATGCCACCTATCCTAATGTTCTTGACGTGCCGTACATATGCATGGATCTTGTTTATCAGTACACATTGCTCGTGGATGGTTTTGGTAAGCTACCACTGCTGAGATTTTGGCCATAACAACTGGGATATGCTTACAAATCTTCAAACACAAAACTTATATATACATCATCTCTCATTTGTTCTCTGATAATAGGCTTGAGGCCAAAGCAAGAGGTCACACTGGTTGCTCAGGTGAAGTATGGTGGTTCCTTGGTGGCGGCCAAATGGGCGCTTGGGAGTGCCATTGAGGTTATCTCATCTCAATCTGCAATTGCACTGGCGGTGAAAAACCTTCGGCACCAGTGGCTTATAACCTGGGGATTCGGTGATTAGCGTTTTGGCAACTGGAAAGGCTTCATCAATTCTACCTTACTTGAGTACCATGGTTAAGCCTGGCTTCATGGATCATTCAGGCATCATAATCTTGCCCTGGAACAAACTGATGCTCCGTTTCTAAGCTTTAAATATATTAAGACTTGTGGCACTGGATCACTTTGTTCTTATATATTTTACGTTATATTGGGAGGCATGTTATGATATATGGTCTTTCCCTGAAGCTCCATTTACGTAAACGCACGAAGTATCACTTATGCTACCAATCACTGCCACCGAGACCCACTCTTGATATGGCATCAGTTGGCCTCATAAAAAATACTTCTAAAATGCATCATCTTGGTTTAGGTCTAAGTATTTTTATTAATACCTTCTTACCCCGGCTCGCTCCTCATCCATGTTCACCCACTTACATGTTTGGTGACACGCACTAACAAAGACAAAAAAAAAAAAATAGAAACTTAGTGCAGCTGAATGAATCAAATGATTAAATTAAAATGTTGAATTAAATTCATTGCCCAAATTACTAGTCCTAATTAATAGTTTTATCTTAATTTAAATATAAAAGTTTTTAAATTAATATCGAAATCAATTCATTCTATAAATGATATACCTCCTATTAATATAATTTATCGATATTTTAGGGTTATAGCTAAAATCATCTCAAATACTTTTCTAAAGATCAAAACTTCCATGCGTGCAATTGTGTATTCATTGGCAGGCCATATAGGGATGCTAAGTCTTGTTTGGCACCAAATCGCTCCACTTGGTGCTTCTGGTCGAGTGCAGCGGCAACGTAACCAGCTCAGAGAAGGACGGACGGGGGCTACTGAAAAAATAGAAAAAATCCTCAAAAAGAATGAAGGATAATGCTTTGAAGAAGACGCCAACAAAATAGAGGAAACCTTCCCCTCTACCTGATTCGTTGAGAAAAGACACTGAAAAATCCACTAATCTCCAACTTGAGCAATGCTTTCGCCTTCACTACTTTGCAGAAATAGCTCAGATTGAATCGCTGCAGCGAGAGAATCTCTTGCCTCTGATGGAGCAAGACACTCTGAAGCGGAACATGAGCTTCCCACCCTCGAGCGGGAGGATCTTTTGCCCCAGGATGCATCGAGGGGTCAAAAACAGAGGACTTCCTTGGATGGTGAAAACAAGGCTTTTGTTCTTTTCCCACCTGTAAAGGTCGCTCATTCTTTAGCTCCAACCCTAAAAAGCTAAATAAAATTTAATTGAAAACTCAAGTCACAAGCATATAACATTTTATTTCTAGCTAATATGAGTATTATAACCTATTTTGTCATAAAAATATCACAAGCTAACCAAAATTTTAAAGGTGTTATAATCTTCTTTCTTATTATGGACATGGTGATAAGTCGTGATGTTACAAGTTAATCAAAATCTATCCTAAGCCGAAATGTTATGATAAGTTGTGATGCCATAAATTAATCAAAATCTATTCTAGGCTAAAATATCGTGATGCCACAAACTAAACAGAATTTATTTTTGGTATGGCTTCATACTATATGTGGATAGCTCATTCTTTATGCTCATGATATCATTGTAATCCTTTAAATTCAACTTCTAATCAAAATAGTTTATTAACATATTATAATTATATAATAAAAAACTTAAGTAAAAATTAATTAGTAGTAAATAATCTTAAATTATATGCATATAATTATTTTTAAGGTATTATATCACCATTGTAATGCTGTTTGTCAGTATTAATAATGGATTTATCTGACAGTTCAATTAATTTTGTTAATAAATTATAATTATTTTATTTAAAATTTTAAGTAAAAAAATAAATATGAATTATAAGTATATAATATATTTCTTTAGACACTAAATTTTGAGGTATCATAGTGGACGTGTTCCTTTTCCGGTCAAACCCCTCCAATCCGGCAGAGGAGTGCCGAATCTGGTCATAGACTGGCCGGTCACTCATCTTCTTCCTTTCAGGGCCAAGAATCTCTGGCTCCTTCAGGTGGGTCTTCTCTTCCACAATCCGAGGCTGGGGCGAGAGGACGTTCAGGTGCCACGGTTAGGTTCAAGCCTTGGATGTGCCCTCACCGTCCGTAATCCCACCACCTTGAGATTCATACAATCTGATGGGGCCAGTGGGCCCAATAGGCCACTATGACGGCATCTGAGCTTTGGCCTCAGCAAACTGGCCTTTCCTCCTTGGTTCCGGCAAGTTCTCGGCGGGTCCAGTAGGTCCAGGGCGGCCTCTCTCGGTTCGGCCACCTCAGCCTCGGCCTCGGCCATGAACAGTGCTCGGCCACCTCAGCCTCGGCCTCAGTCATGAATAGTGCTCGGCATAAACAGTGCTCGGCCACCTCAGCCTCGGCCTCGGCCATAAACAGTATCGGCTATGAACAGTGCTCGGCCATCTCAACCTCGGCCTCGACTATGAACAGTGCTCGACCACCTCAGCCTTGGCCTCGGTCACGAACAGTGCTCGGCCACCTCAGCCTCGGCCTCGGCCATGAACAGTGCTTGGCCATGAACAGTGCTCGGCCACCCTAGCCTCGGCCTTGGCCATGAACAGTGCTCGGCCATGAACAGTGATCGGCCACCTCAGCCTCGGCCTCGGTCATGAACAGTGCTCGGCATAAACAGTGCTCGGCCACCTCAGCCTCAGCCTCGGCCATGAACAGTGCTCGGCCTCGGCCATGAATAGTGCTTGGCCATCTCAGACTTGGCCTCGGCCATGAATAGTGCTCAGCCACCTCAGCCTCAGCCTCGGCCATAAACAGTGCTCGGCCATCTCAGCCTCGGCCTCGGCCATGAACAGTGCTCGGCCACTTCAGCCTCGGCCTCGGTCATGAACAGCGCTTGGCATGAACAGTGCTCGGCCATCTCAGCCTCGGCCTTGGCCATGAACAGTGCTCGGCCACCTCAGCCTCGGCCTCGGTCATGAACAGTGCTCGGCATGAACAGTGCTCGGCCACCTCAACCTTGGCCTCGGCCATGAACAGTGCTCGGCCACCCCAGCCTCAGCCTTGGCCATGAATAGTGCTCGGCCACCTCAGCCTCGGCCTCGGTCATGAACAGTGCTCGGCCACCTCAGCTTTGGCCTCGGCTATGAACAGTCCTTGGCCATGAACAATGCTCGGCCATCTCAGCCTCAGCCTCGGCTATGAACAGTGCTCGGCCACCTCAGCCTCGGCCTTGGCCATGAACATTGCTCGGCCACCTCAGCCTCGGCCTCGGTCATGAACAGTGCTCGGCATGAGCAGTGCTCAGCCACCTCAGCCTCGGCCTCGGCCATGAACAGTGCTCGTGCTCGGTATGAACAGTGCTCGGCCACCTTAGCTTCGGCCTCGGCCATGAACAGTGCTCGACCATCTCAACCTTGGCCTTGGCCATGAACAGTGCTCGGCCACCTCAGCCTCGGCCTCGATCATGAAGAGTGTCATGCAAGTGTTCACCCACGGCCTTCTCTGAAGCTCATCCAAGGGCATAAATAGTGCCATACAAATGAACAGTGCCATACAAGTACTCTATAATCAATGCTCTACAAGGGATAGTTGGCTTTAACTCCAAACTGCATCTTCTGCCCCAACGGCTGCACCTTGGGGCCCACATGCCTAACTTTATCATCCATCGCTGTTCGTGCAGGACTGCAAAAAAGGCAACATAGGGGATATGTCTGGCAAGCGTCGTAACGGTCTTCCACGCCCTGCAGCAGCCTGCGACAGCTATCCAAACCAAAATAGTATCTGCCAACCAGCTGCAGTTATCTACTCTAACGGGACACGGCCTGCAGCCTGACATATCACATGGAGGTAAGCTCCACTGTTGCTACCATCAATTAATACTCTGAAAAGTGATTATGTCCAAAAATTAGTAGACTCTAAGCATCTATAAAATAGGTAAGAGGGATCCCCGACCAGGTAACTCCAAGAAACAAACTCATTACACTCTTAAACGCTCATTCTTGCTCATAGAGAGCACGGCTCTAAGCCTCTCTCTTCTTCTCTCTTCCGAGCTTCCTCAAGCTCGCAACTGACTTAAGCATCGAAGGGTCTCCGTCGAAATCTTCGGCCTCTGAGACTTGTTTGCAGGCCCCTAGACGCAAGAAGCTCGCTGAAGGATCTCAGGCTCGCTGGATAAGACGACCGCTTGCAAACATTCGAAGACGATGATTTAGCATCAACACAATCCTCGACCTCTCTCTCTCTCTCTCTCTCTCTCTTTTGCCGCCAAGATCTGATGCCCTTATCGTTTGTTGCCGCTTGGAAATTAGACTGTAATGCCATTTATTCCAAGTACATAGGAAAGATGAATGAAAAAGATTAAAAATAATAATAATAATAAAAAACAAATTCAAATATTTAATGTAATTTGATCAATTAACATACGCCTATTCTAGCAAAATCATAGTTATTTTATTATAAAGAAAATATTAAAAATTAAAAAAATTATTTTCTGTAAAACCTCTCTCACACTCATACACAATCAATAAAATTAGGACACCTCTCTTTTTCTTAAAAAAAAAGAAAGAGGGCATCCCTTCTTAAACCTTTATATATATATACAAATTAGAATCCATGCTGTACATAAATTTCAGCATCTTTAATTTCTGCCGTTCGTTTGAAAAAACTTCCTCCCTAACCTTCATTTCTTTTATATTTATTTATTCAACCTGTACCTGTTTTATATTATAAGATTTCTAGTAATCCATCACATCTATTACATACAAAAAAAAAAAAAAAAAAATTGCTTTGTCTTGGACCATACACCCTCTCTTTTTTTCTTTTGTGGTAATCTTTCATCAATTGGAACGATGATTGGTTAATATTTTAAGATAAGGATGCTGTCTATCTAGTTGGTAGAGATCGATGTTTCCTTGCTAGAACAAGCATAATACAGACTAGATACCGTCGCCTCCTACATCCCTCCATTTACTCGTGCTTTCCAACGCCGGAATGGAGCGGGCTCTTCTCCTACACGCGTTGCTCATCTTGTTTCTCGTGCCCCACGTAGCCGATGGCATTGTGCTCGGCCGAAAGGCCGTCGCCGGTGGTGGGTTCCGCGGAGAAACGGAGAGCTACGCCGTCATCTTTGACGCCGGGAGCACCGGAAGCCGGGTCCACGTCTTCCGCTTCGACGAGAACATGGACCTGGTCAACATCGGCGACGACATCGAGCTCTACGTTGCGGTAATCACTCGGTTTTATTTGTTCATTATACATAATTCTGATCGAGTATCCTTGCGTACGGAAGCAGATGGAGGGAATCGTTTAAAAGTAAATTGTAGTCGTTGATTTTAAATTTTTTAAATTATTATTAGTTGAATTAAATAGATTATTCGAAACTAATTTTGAATGTAACGTAGAATTTTAATTCTGGGTGCATGCAGTAGGCTGTGACATTCTAAATCCACCCTCAAACATGAGATATGGCAATTTATTTACTTACAGAAGTATTATATTTCTTATTATAAACAATGAAAATATTAAATGACTTCTTTGATGATCCGTATATTTAATCCGTGGCTGCCTAATTAATCGTTTGGATCTGGACATTCTCCTGCTGAAACCAGTGCAAATGGCCATGTGGAGGTCATAGTTCCTGTTAACCACGAGCACGATCTTCTCACCCTTATTTCGTACCTTGTATGCAGATAAAACCAGGCTTGAGCTCATACGCTGATGATCCCCAAGGGGCGGCCAATTCACTCACTCCACTTCTGGAGGAAGCTGAAAGCGTGGTTCCTGAGGAATTGCAAGCAATAACACCTGTTAGATTGGGGGTATATGCTGTCTTTATTCACACTCTAGTTGCTAAGCTTTGCTAATATTTGTACTATAATTTCGTTCCTGAGACGTTGCTTAATGCTGTTTCCAAGTATTGTTGACATCTTGATATATCTGCAGGCAACTGCTGGTCTGAGGAACTTAGGAGAAGAAAAGTCAGAAGAAATTTTGCAAGCAGTAAACTTCTTAACATGTGAATTTTATCTGAAATTATAGTAATGATCTATTACGTTCAACATACTACAATTTACTTGATTTTAATGAATCCTAAGACCATGATGTCACAAAAAAGAAGTATGAAACTAATTATGCAACAAACCAAGTCTAGATGTGGTTTTTAATGGAGCAGTTCAGCAACCTAATTGAGTATCATTTATGCTCCTTAGGTGAGGGATCTTTTTCAAGCCAGCTCATTAGAGTACAAATCAGACTGGGTCACTGTTCTTGAAGGATATCAAGAAGGTTCTTATCTATGGGTATGGAATGCAAACTTCATGTACAAACAAAATTTTGGTTGTCCATTAACATTTACAGAACCCACTTGCCAGAGCTAATCCTGGGATGGTGGCATCTAATTAAGGTTTTGTTGCTTGCTTTTCAGAATATTATTGCTTCTGGGAATAACAACTAATAATCTGGAAATATCCTTTATTATATGCAGGTTGCTATGAATTATTTGTTAGGGAATTTGGGAAATAAATACTCAGACACAGTTGGAGTGATTGATTTGGGAGGTGGTTCTGTCCAAATGGCTTATGCTCTCTCTGAAGAGGCCGCTGCAAATGCTCCAAATATATCAATGGCAGGCGATCCATATGTGATCAAACAACATCTTAATGGGACCAATTACTACTTCTATGCTTATAGGTTTTATATCTTCTACTTTGAACTTTTACCATTCTTTTTCACCTGATGTCTACATATGTATGTAGTCAAGTGGCCTTCATACTCATCAAACTACTTTAAGGCTCCAATTAATGATCGCAACACAATAGCAAGGTGATGAAATTGATATTGCAGTTACTTGAATTATGGCTTATTGGCTGCTCGAGCAGAGATTCTGGAGGCTGGAGATAACCTTTACAGCTATTGCATGTTGGGTGGTTATACTGGTATATCTCCACTTCTATTCATTCAGTTTGACATCCAATTGTACTGATGCTTGCCATTTTCATTTGTCAGACGCATGTTATATGAGTTGCTTCCTCCTAAAATAACATATTGTAATACAAGATTCTTAAACCAATTAATTTGCATTTTGTTTCGAACCTCTTAATAACTTGCATGTTTTCAAAATCCTAGATTCATATATATTTTTTTTAATTATAAAAGATCAGTGAATTCCTTTTTACTTTGGCCCCATAGTTCTTCTGCTAACAATGTAAAGATTGACAGGTCACCAGTAGGCAGAAGTGAAGAAAATTTTACTGAGACACTATAATATGCCAGGTGATAGGGCTAAAATCAGGTTCATCTTTTGCAAGTGTCATAAAACGATTTTATAGCCATAAGTTAAAATACTTGGCTGCTGATTTTGAGGTGGTGTTGGATATGTTCGACTCCTTTGCTGAAGTTCATAAAATCGATACTTCTAAGTTCTAACCATATTATACATTTACACTGCAGTATTGAATTTCAGATGTCTGAAATGAAGAGCTTGAAGAATATAATTCCATCATGCCTGCTAATATGGCTTCTAACATGTTAAAAACTAAAGATAGCTTTCTCTTGCAAGGTTCCTATGAGTATAATGGGGAGGTGTACAATGCTTCAGCCTCACCTTCAGGGCCTAGCTACATCAAATGCAGGACTGATGCAATAAAAGCTCTAAAAATTAACGAAACATGTGCACACAAGAACTGCACATTTGGTGGCGTGTGGAATGGTGGAGGTGGAGAAGGGCAGAAGAACCTATACGTGGCATCCTATTTCTATGACAGAGCTGCTGAGGTTGTCCTCTTGAGTATGCCTCCTCGATGGTAGATTAGTTCACTAATTCTTGTGTACCAACTTACACACAGGTTGGTTTTATAAACTCCGAGGAGCCAAATGCGCTGGTTGCACCTTCGGAATTTGAGGAAGCTGCCAAGATTGCTTGCAACTTGAGTCTTGAGGAAGCCAATGTCAGCTATCCTAATGTTGCAGAGGATGACTTGCCATACATATGCATGGACCTCGTTTACCAATACACATTGCTCGTGGATGGTTTTGGTAAGTAACCATGATGATGTTGTTGCCATGTTAGCCAACAATATGATATATCCTCCCTCACTGTTTCTCTTACAATAGGCTTGGGGCCATCTCAAGAGATCACACTGGTCACCAAGGTGAAGTATGGTGATTCCTATGTTGGGGCAGCATGGCCACTTGGTAGTGCCATTGAAGTTGTGTCATCGCAATCTACAAATACACCTACGATGAGAAACTTTCGGAGCCTATGGCTTGAAACCTGGTGATTCTGTGATTTAGTATTGAAAAAAGGCTTCATCAGCTCTACTTAAGTATTATGATGAGGCTCATATTACCCTAGAATAAATTGTCATGTGATTCCTCGCAATCTATCATGTTATGTTTATGTGCTGTAAAATTAGAGGAATGATATGGTGCTCTTTTATTATAAATGTCCTCCACTGTTCCTGTTTCTTATGTGCTGTAAAATGGGAGGAATGATATGTTTTTTTCCTTTCCTTTCTCTCTTTAGGGACTAAGGAGGGGGGGGGGGGGAAGGAAAAAGGTCATGAATTACTTTGTTTGGAAGAAAGATGAAAAAAAGAGAGGAAAAGGAATGACAGTAACCGATTCCTCTTGTTTCTCCCTCAGTAAGGGTAAATTTATTAACTCCCAAATCGGAGGCAAGCTGAGGAAGAAAAAAATATTTAAGTTATATTTTTTGGAAGACCAAAATATTTTTTTCATTTTTTATTCTTCATTCTTCCATTCTCACCGTTCATTTCCTATCCTAAAGGGGATAATTGTCATGTAACTCTTTTCCTTCTTTTCTTTTTCTCTATCCAAACAAGATAATTTATATTGCCTTTCTTTTCTCTTTCATTCTTTCCAAATAAAAGAAGAAGAACAACTCTTCCTTTTCCTTCCTTCTCCTTTCATTCCAATGTAATATCCCGTTGCAATAGATGGTCCTTTGCAATAGATGGTCCTATTTTATTGCGATCGTTTGCGGATAATTTCAACGCCATCCACTAATTAATAAGTGATAATGATAGCTCCTTAAATGTTAAACGCCTGCTTTGATGGGAGCAGGCGGTGGAAGGAAATTGAGGAATCTCTTTAAATAGAGATCCCTTCTAAGGCTTTTGACAACACAATGTCATCGAAAGAAAAACCAGAAATAAGCTGAGGTATTGGGTCCCTGATCAAGAGCATATCCTGAGGGCATACACCATCAGAGTGCGATAGCTCATTGATTGGAAGCACTCAATCAAGATCCCGAGAGGTCCCGAAGCGGTAGATCAAGATCCCGAGAGGTAGATTGCAGCTGATTCAGATCAAGGGGAAGATCAAGATTCACCAAAAGGAAGATCGATCGAGATCCATCGAGAGGAAGATCAAGATTCTGATTCAAATCTTCTAGAGGTAGATCGAAAGCAATGGCTGGAGGTAATACAAAGATCCTATCTATTAATTCTATACATATTGTGTAGATTGTTAATAGACCTCTAACAGAGCATTATATCTCTGCCTTGTTTTTTTTTGTGAGCATTTCAGATTTGATTATTTTATTGTTCGGAGGTTTTTTTTTCTGATCTCTATTTCTCTCACATAGGTATAATCCAAGGGGAGGCTACTGGTAGTACCCTGGATTATTTGACCCAACGAATGTGTGGTAGGGATATTAGGGACACACCAAAGGGAGGCTACTGGTAGTACCTTGGTGCGTTTTACCCAACTACCTATATATCGGGAGAGTTAATAGATCGCCATGAAGTTTGTTTGAGAAGTGGTTACTCTTCGGTTTTTTCCTTTTTAATCCTACATTTATGGTTCCGATTTTTGCTTCTCGGTTCTTCATTTCGATTTATTGTTTCGAAATTTTGAGCGGCCGAATTTATAGCTTGATATTAGAAAACGTTGCCTATTCGGAAACGTATTCCGTGCATTTTCGATTTTGTCGCGTCATGGATTTTTCTTGGCCGGGCAATAAAAAAAAAGGCTTGCGGAGATCTCAGGTTCAAATCTACAGTGGAGGTTTTTCCTCTGTTCCATTTTTTCTTTGCCATCTTGATTTTCTTTCGTCAGGTTTCGGTTTTTGCTCATGAGCGGAGCGGTGACGTAAGAGAAAAAGTGGCTTCCATAACCACATGCAGTGACCTATTAAAGAGAGAAAACGTTTGTTGCGGTTTCGATTTTCTTGCCTATGGGTCCTTCGGTTTTCTCAAGAGATTTAAAATCAAATTGATTGGTTAAATTTTAAATGTGTGCTATTATCTGTTTAATATTATATCATGTGATATGATTGATTTTTTATTTATTTCTTAAGTTTAAAATTTTTGTATTAAAATATGCCTCCTGAGTCTCTATGCATACGGTGTTTTATATAGACTGGCATAAGGAAATAATGAGCTACAGCCGGACGTGTTTTAATTAACAAAAATTTTTCTTAAGATGATAATTTTAAAATTCATTAAATAGATAATTGAAATGGTGTCTTCTATTTGCATATTAGATTTATTCTATGCATGAATTTGGTGGTAGTATGAAAATCATAGTGCAAATCCTTTTAAGGTCTAATTGTTCAATTGGTGTCTAGAAAAGTAAAGAGATTGTGGTTACTTAATTGGTTCCGTTGACTGACTTAAGGAAAACAACGGGGGACCCCCACTTCTCTTTCACTGGCCTGGCCAATTTGATTAACTCAGATCTTGATTTGAAATGTTACGTTGATTAAGATCACTACCTAATAATCATGCTAAATTGGTTAATCTATATGCATATAATGGAATTCAAATGTCATGTGATCAATATGATTTTGATTAATTGAGGAGTAGCCACAGCATCTTTGATTAATCAAAATTATATATTGAGTTGCAAAGATCACATAAGGTTAGATGACATTAATTGTGACTAATTATATTAATGTAATGAATCTTATCCCACAGAATTTTTATTGCACTGATATAATTAATTAGGATGCGATAACAAATTATTTTCTTAATTACCCATAGGAATTAAGAAAGGAATATAATTTGTTAGTCACATTATTAAGTTAATGAGTCTATTTGAGTATAATAACTTAGCCCACATGTAGTTATTGTATGTTATTGATTCATGTTATTGCATGTTTACATTGGTAAGACATGATATCAAGTTATATGCCTCAAATTCAGTTGCATGAACATCATTTTTTTTATGCAGCTATTCTGTCTGTTAATATTTCTGATATGAAATGTGATGTTCTCGATTTAAGTGGTGATAATTATAAATTATGGAAGGAGAGAATTCTTCTTCAATTAGGGTGCATGGATATTGACTATGCTATCAGGAAGGATGAACCACATTTGGTTACATCTATTAGCACTCAGGCTGAGATTGCTGCGTATGAACAATGGGAGCGATCCAATCACCTCAGTATGATGTTCATGCGTACTAAGATTTCTGCTAGTATATGTAGTTCAATTCTTGAGTGCAAAAATGTCAAGGAACTTCTGAAGGCTATTGATGCACAATTTGAGTCTTCAGATAAGGCACTGGCTAGCACCCTAATGACAAAATTGTCATCAATGAAGCTCACTACTGTTGGAGGTGTGCGTAAGCACATCATGAAGATGAGGGACATTGCGGCTCAGTTAAAATCCCTAGAGGTTGAGATATCAGAATCTTTCTTAGTACACTTTATTTTGAACTCACTCCCACAGCAGTATAATCCCTTCAAAATATCTTGCAACACACATAAGGACAAATGGTCAATTAATGAACTTCTGACCATGTGTGTTCAAGAGAAAGGGAGGCTGATTTTGGAAATGAGAGAAAGTGCACATTTAGTCACTCAGAGAAAGACTAAAGCTTCCAAAGCCAAATGCAAAGGAAATGGTAAAGTACCCATCCATACATAAGACAAGAAGGTGTCCAAGTGCTTCTTTTGCAAGAAGAAAGGGCATATAAAGAAAGATTGTCTCAAATTCAAAGCTTGGCTTGACAAGAAAGGTACTCTAACCTCATTCGTATGTCATGAATCCAATTTGGTTATATGTCATAACACATGGTGGATTGATTCTGGTTCTACAATCCATGTTTCAAATACCTTGTAGGGTTTTCTAAATCAAAGGAAACCATTGGGAAGTGAACAAAGCATCTATTCAGGAAACAAGATGGGTTCACATTTGGAAGCGATTGGGACGTGCAGACTTATTTTAGATTCTGGTTTTGTTTTAGATTTGGAAAAGACATTTTATATTCCAAGTTTCTCTAGAAATTTGATTTCAGTATCAAGGCTTGTACCAGCAGGATACTCCTTTAATTTTAATAAAAGCTCTATTGATTTATTTTATAAATCTAAGCTTATTGGGAATGGTACATTGTCCGACAATCTTTTCCAAATTAATTTAAAAAATAATACCACCTATAATATGATGCACGCCCAAACTGGTATGAAAAGATGTGTTATGAATGAGAATTCCTCTATTTTGTGGCATCGGAGATTAGGTCATATTCCATTGAGAGAATTAAAAGATTAGTAAAAGATGGAGTACTTGATACTCTTAATTTTACTGATTTTGGCACTTGTGTGAATTGCATAAAGGGAAAGCAAACCAACAAGTCCAAGAAAGATGCCAAGAGAAGTTCAGAAGTACTAGAGATCATACATACGAATATCTATAATCCAGATATGGACTCGTATGGTCAGAGATACTTCATCTCATTTATTGATGACTATTCACGATATATGTATCTCTACCTGCTTCATAATAAGAACAAAGCATTAGATGCCTTTAAGGTATTTAAGGCAGAAGTAGAGAAACAATGCGGCAAGCAAATTAAAATCGTGAGGTCAGATAGAGGTGGAGAATATTATGGTAGATACACTGAGAATGGACAAGCACCTGGTCTGTTTGCTCGGTTTCTTGAAGAAAATGGAATTGTTGCATAATACACCATGCCAGGGTCTCCTGACCAAAATGATGTAGCTGAAAGGAGAAACCGGACATTATTGGACATGGTAAGGAGCATGATTGTCAGCTCCAACTTACCTAAATCCTTGTGGACTGAAGCTCTTAAAACTGCTGCGTATATATTAAATCGGGTTCTAACCAAGGCTGTTTCCAAAATGCCATTTGAGTTATTTAAAGGTTGGAAACCAAGTTTGCAATATATACGTGTTTGGGGATGCCCATCTGAAGTAAGAGTCTATAATCCACAAGAAAAGAAACTAGACCCAAGGACTATTAGTGGATATTTTATTGGATATGCTGAGAAGTCCAAGGGTTATAGATTTTATTGTCCATCTCACAGCACTAGGATTGTGGAATCAAGAAATGCAAAATTTCTTGAGAATGACTTGATTAGTGGGAGTGATCAATCTCAGTATTTGGCTTCTTCTGAGAAAGATCATTCAGATATTCCAGCTTCCACTTCAAGTGAGGGATTGGTTGTTATTTATAGCACTCCTCAAACTCAAATAAGTGCTCAACAACCAGTCATTGAGATTTCACAAGCTGATGGTGATCTAGAAGATCATGTTGTGCAAGATACTCCTCAAGAGGTCATTGACACAACATTAAGAAGATCAACTAGAATAAAGAAATCAGCAATTCCTAGTGATTATATTGTGTATCTACATGAATCTGACTATAACATTGGAGCCGAAAATGATCCTGAAACATTTTCACAAGCCATGAGTTCTAAGGAATCAAACTTGTGGTACAATGCCATGAAGGACGAGATGGAATCTATGGCATCTAATCGAGTCTGGGATCTTGTTAAGTTGCCTGATGGTGTAAAAGCCATTGGATGTAGATGGATCTTTAAAATAAAGAAAGACTCACAAGGCAACATTGAAAGATATAAAGCAAGACTCGTTGCCAAAGGATTCACTCAGAGGGAAGGAATCGACTACACTGAGACATTTTCTCCTGTATCCAAGAAAGATTCTCTCCGAATAATTATGGCATTGGTAGCTCATTTTGATTTTGAGTTACATCAAATGGATGTGAAAACTGCATTCCTTAATGGAGATATAGAGGAAGAGGTTTACATGAAACAGCCTGAAGGATTTTCCTTTGGTGATAGTGAGCATTTGGTTTGCAAGCTTAAGAAATCCATATATGGATTGAAACAAGCCTTCCGTCAGTGGTATTTAAAATTTCATGATGTGATCTCTTCCTTTGGTTTTGAAGAGAACATCATGGATCAATGTATATACCAGAAGGTTAGTGGGAGCAAAATTTGTTTCTTGGTCCTATATGTGGATGACATTCTACTTGCAACCAATGATAAAGGGTTGCTATATGAGGTGAAACAATTTCTCTCCAAAAATTTTGATATGAAAGATATGAGTGAGGCATCTTATGACATTGGCATTAAGATCCATAGAGAAAGATCTCGAGGCATTTTAGGATTGTCTCAAGAAACTTATATCAATAAAGTCTTGGAGAGATTTTATATGAAAAATTGTTCACCAAGTGTTGTACCTATAGTGAAGGGTGACAAGTTCGCTTTGAACCAGTGCCCTAAAAATGAACTTGAACGGGAACAGATGCACAACATTCCATATGCTTCAGCTGTTGGAAGCCTAATGTATGCTCAGATTTGCACAAGACCTGACATTGCATTTGCAGTAGAGTGTTGGAAAGATATCAGAGTAATCCAGGTTTAGACCACTGGAGAGCTGCTAAAAAGGTCATGAGGTATCTTCAAGGGACCAAGGACTACATGCTCATGTATAGACGAACTGATCATTTGTGATAGAGGGCTACTCAGATTGGACTTTGCTGGCTGCGTTGATTCTCGGAAATCAACATCAGGATTTATATTTATGTTAGCTGGTGAAGCCATATCATGGAGGAGTGCAAAGCAGACTTTGACTGCTACCTCTACTATGGAAGCGGAGTTCATTGCTTGTTTTGAGGCTACATCACAAGGTGTATGGTTGAAGAGTTATTAATTAGGAGTTCATTTTATAATTGACCTTTCCTTTTTAAAAGCTGAATGGAAGTCATTAATTAGGAGAAGAAGAAACTCGCTTAATCTTTCCTAATCAAGTTAGATTGAGCCAATTTAAACTTAGATCCAAAGCACAATTCAATTAACCCGAGCCTATTTCAACTAGGTTTGGACCAATTTTAAACCTAGCTGAGCCTAATTCAGCCTAGACCAAGCCTAATTTGTCCCACGTAAGGCTAATTGGGCTAAACTCAAAATGAATTAATTTGATACGTGGTAGAGTTGACCCAATTGAACATATTTGATCCAAATTGAGCCAATCTAAAACTAGATAAAGCTAATTTAAGCCAAATCAGACCCAATTGAGACCTAGATCGAGTCAAGTGATTTGAATTAAACCTAATCCAATCCTAATTGTTCTAAGTGAATTCTAATTAGAGGGGTTCTTAACCTAATTAGATCATAATCGACCTTATTAGACCCTAAATGCTCAAATTGAAACCTAATTGGAGGTATTTTGATCTAATGAAGTCCTAATCAAAAGTGTATTATCCTAACTAAATCCTAGTTAGATGGGCACTAGCTTAACTAAGCCCTAATTGAAGGATATTGCCTAAATTGAACCCTAAATTGGATAGTATCGACCCTAATTGATGAGAACTTGATCCAATTGATTGAACTAGCCCCAATTTGACTCTAATTGACCTAATTAAATTGGAATGGATCCAGATCTAACCCTAGTTACTTAGTTTTTAGTTTGATTATATCTAAATTTAGTTTTGAGATGATTTTAATCATGTGATCTAACTAAATTGAGGATAATTGGATGGCAGATAATAAATGTGGGATTAATCATCGTAGGTGATCATCTAGTTGTGAGTGAACAAGATCTTTAGAGCACAAAGTGGCACATTGATATTTATATTAGTGGATTGCATATGGATATATAGATTGTGTATAGAGTTAAGAATCTTATTTATACCTTTGTAGATGTATAGGAATCTTAATTATTTATACTCTTTGTATATATGTGTAAGATCTTTACTTATATTTTTATAAAAATGGATAGTTTTCTAGCATATATTTCAACAACATGCATCATTATTTTGTAATTATTTTATTAGCATGTTTTTGTTATGCATGGATATGATATGTTCTAATAATGAAAGTATGATTTTGAATTATATATAAATATGGCGTATCTTATATTATGATAACATGACTTAATGATATTAATGATATAGAGTTGTAAATTACTTTATATATTAAAATATTAAAAAATGTGATGGGTAGATTGAGTAAAAGGTCAATGGACTAATAACGAGGGTGTGGTGAGCCGGCACCAAGTGTAAAGCTTTAAGCCAGATGAGGTTTGATGTAGAACCAATTTTAGTTTAGGATGATAGTCAAATTAAGTTATCGATGCTTAGAATAGATTGGCTAATGATACAGGATATTAGTTCTAGCTTGTCTTAACCTATCATGATGGCCTACCTTAGCTTAGACATATGGCACCAAGATTGGGCCTATGGCTAGATAAAGCCTAATGTAGAACTAGTCATGATATTAAGCGGTGATCAAAATAGGTTTATAATATGTGGCACTAGTATGAGAATCAACTTACTCGTACGGTAATAGCCAGGTTAACTTTATACACATGAAATATGGTACAACTGGATTATTAGTATGTGTTTTTGATGTATATTGATGTTACTAGGACGGTTGGATTGCTAGTATACACATCATCAGAGAGCTTTGATAATACTAATATAGTTGGATCGTCAATATGTATCTTCAAAATGCACTAATTTACTAGTACAACTAGATTGTCAATATCACTAAAATGATAATTCAGGATGTGGCATTGAGAGAACGTAGTCTAATACTGAGGATGATAAAAGTTGTTAATAATATTTCTTATATTTGATGTATAGCTTTATAATATGGTGTTTTGTATCATGATTTATTTTGTTACATATTTTATTTTAATATTATATAGATATTTTGCTACATACCTATTTTCGTATATATAAATTTTTGGTAAGCTATGAGCTCATATCATATTTATCTTATGTTTTACGGAGTTCAAAAATTTGATGGCAAAGCAAGATTTGGGATTGATAGAAAGAGACTTTGTAAATAGATCTGGTTATATGTTGATACTTATAAAAACATATTTCCTTTTGACGATAATGAAACATATTTAATATTATAATTTGAATTGTATGTATCAACAATGAGCATGCAATAAAGTTTCACTTTTAAAATTGTACTGCTATATCAAATTCTTGGATCGAGTAGCGGGTTCGAGGCGTAATAAAAGTAATACCAATTATTGTATCGATGATAATATCAAGTGCTATATCAATAGCCAGCATGAGGCTCAATTATGTTGTGACTTCAGCGATTATTTTCAAGGACCAGGATTTGGGTCACTGTCTGACCCACATTTTGCTTGATAATTTGTCCTGTCTAATTATTTCTCAACCATGAAAATACCCGCTACATATTCCGTCATATATTAAGGTAGTGTTTGATAGAAAAAATATTATCCATGGATAAGTGTACGGGATAGAGTTTATCCTCTGGCTATCCTTAGGGATATCCCTTGGCTATCCCATTGATCATATCAAATGCAAAAAGGTAAATCCATAGGATAATCTTTTTTTACTCTTATTTGGAGGGATAACCAGCTATTCCTACATTTTCTAGGGAATAAATTGAGGGGATATCCCATGGTTAACCATGGATTATCCCTTTGGTTAACTTTATTCTCTGCTATCCCTTATAGGTATGACTTTTGGGAATAAGAGGGATATCCCCTCTTATCTTCTATTTCAAACACTATCTAAATGAATACAAAATCGCAAGAATAAAAAGAAGAAAAAAGAGACAAGGCATAAGAGTCCAAAGCAGTCCAAAACCAAGATAGAACCCACATATATAGAAAACCATACCCCACCTCAACAACCGATCGACCGACAATTCAAGATATGGACAGCTCAACTTGAATATAAACTTCCCACATTGCAGCCTTGATGTGCTCATAGGACTCATTTAGATTCAAAATCAAATCTCCAAATAGGATCAAGCTGGACTCTCCAATTGGCCAAAGAAATGTTTTCCTCATTTCAGGCCCAATGTTTTCTCAATATTGTCTATATCACTGTTTCTTATATTTATTTGCAAATCGAACCAGATAAGCCCATTCTTATCTGTAGAATGGTCCTTTGGGATAGGCTGCTTGTAATGGTTCAGATTATACTATTCTCTTTGATGTTTGGTGGGAGCGATGTAAGCTAAGGGACTAATTCGCATTTATCCTAAGGAGTGACCCTACCTTCATAAATGAATAACGAGGAGTCGTCTTCAAAGCTCTTCAAAAATCACACTTGGCCACAGTTTTGGATAGCCACAGTAGACCTAATTAATGAAAGAAACCTCTGCTGTATAAATTAAGGGAATTCAGCCAAGGAAAATGTCGTCATCGCAATCACATATATATAAAAGAGGACCTTCGACTCAAATGATTGTCTGAAACATTTGCATGCATGAAACACGAGCATTTAAATTTATGTATATGACTGCAAGGATTGGACGCATGGTATATACATAAATTTTAAAGGGTCTCATCATAGAAGGATCGGTAGATTTCCAGGATCTTTTTGTTTATACGCTTTATGGAGGCATCCTCAAGTGAGACAATCTGTGATGCCCCACCATTTATCCTGTCACTGTTTTAGCTGCCGGCATGATAACTTTACCTCTGCTGTGAGGTATGGCATCACTCGACGGATCCCATCATCCCCTTCCTTTTCCCATCGACAGAGGTGTCGAGGAAAAAGACTTGCTGCACTAAGCACATTGTTCACACGGGCATGCTATCATGCGTACCGAAACCTAATAGCTTTGTCGTGCATCATACGCGCAGCAGTACATGCGAATAGTCAATTCATGTACCCAGTGTACACTTGCTGCATCGAGAAAAGGTACAACAAGACTTTTCAAGATGTCAAATAGCCGTATCCAAACCATCACCGTGCCATGCCGGCCCATCATGGCCACTGTTGCAGGCCATATCTGCCGGCCCACGAGATCGAAGGACGGTCCAATATGGCCCATAAGTCTACAAGTCAGCCCATCAAAACAGCCCACATGTCGTCCATCAGCTTCATGGCTTAACTTTATATATATATATATATATATATATAATATCAATCTGATCCATTCATACTCATGATGTGGGGTATGCCTATATTTGGCCCATTCAGGTACAGCTTGCAAAGTTGTATTATATTCGGCTCAGTATAGCTATGAATGACTTCGTGGCCTACTGCTTTTCTTATGGGTATCATCCGTTGTTTGTTTTTTTTAAAAAAAAATTTGAGTGAAGAAGATCAATGCAACAAATTAAGATTCGAACTAGAAAACATGTGTCACGCCCCAGATCCAAAAGTTTGAGCTAGGGTGACAACCCGCCGCATGCCGGGCATGCAAGGCGTCCCAAAATTTACACATCGATCATTATAAGGCAATAAGTATAATAAGTCAATCCAAATCCATACTTTATTACAAACCACTAATATAAGTTTTGGGCTACAAGCCCTACACACAAATATTACTGGGGTTACATCAACACTATGGAACTATTTTATTTAACTGAAGCTCCATCTACCCCATAATTTCATCTTCAATCCCGAGGCTCTGAAAAACATTGTGAGATTTACATGAGCTCACACTCAATAAGTAAGCCTATAATAATGACATAAAATAGTCATATATCATCTTATCTCTCAAGATATTATCAAGTCATAATTTTCATAGAAACTTCCAATTTAATTAACATGCTATCATAATCATGCATATCATTGAGTCAAAATAATCATGGAAGCTTATAAAACAAATACCATAATATGCATTGTAAACAAATCCACTGTTTATATTTAATCATTGTTATATTATACATATGTGTCCCACGGCCCTGCAATGCCTTCATCAATCAGCACACATCCTCTAAATGTGCGTGGCCTTCACATGCCATATCAATCAGCACATATCCTCTAGATGTGCGTGGCCTCCACATGCCATATCAAAGGAGAACCGTGGCGACACATATAAATATAATTCAAATCATTTTACACATGCATGTCACATATTATGCGTCATCATAAGCATAATTTCTCTCATAACACATAAACAGTGGTTTGTACATTTTTAACCATTGCATATAATCAATTCACTTTACAAATAATATCAACTATTATAGCAAATATGCAATTAGATACACATGGTACAGCTTACCAATTTCCAAAATAATCAATAAAACTCTATTTCAAAATATGCATAAAACTATAAATATAACCATTTATAATTTATGAAATTATTATATTTGGCTTACTTACCTCAATACGCAAATCCAAGGTGATAAATCAGCTACATGGACCACTGGGCACCTACAGCATTATTTTTCATAATTAGATCTCTAAATCTGAATAATAAAAGGACTCATACTACTCTACCCAGACTAATCCATGGGCCCATCTTTGGACTTGAATATCTCCCAAGATAAACGTCCAAATGGGGAATCAAGATTACCCCAAGAAACTAGAATTCATTCAGAATCTGGCCATAATTTTATTTTTCATTTTTCGGCCCAATATAGGGCCCAAAACCCCGCCCAAAGAGGGCTCCAGGAACGGCCCAATAAGGCCCAGAAACAATCATCAACTAGCTCCTCTGTTTCAAAAGAAACAAAGAAGTCGATAGCCGGCGGCCAGGGCCGCCGCTGGCCAAAATTGAAGGCGGCCCGGCCACCGTTGGCCGGACCAGAGCCGGCCGGCCGCCTCCCCCCTTCCTCTCTCTTCAATTTCACACACTCTCTCTCTTCTCTCATTTGTCTCTCGCACGGCTGTTACCGTGCCGGCGACTCGCCCGGCTAATTGAGGGCAGTCCGGCCACTGTTGGCCGGACCGGAGCCGGCCGCCGCCGCGGCCAGCCGCCTCCCTCTCCCTCTCTTCCTTCAATTTCATCTCCCTTTTCTCTTTCTCTCATTTATCACTTGCACGGCTGATACTGTGCCGGCGGTACGGCCGGCCACCTTGGCCAGCCGGACCTCCACCGGACGCACGCCCGGCACCGATGGAGGTCACCGGCCAAAGCTTAGGCCCGGCGAGGTGACGGGCAGGCCGCCGGGCCTGAACCAAGGATCGGACCGAAGCACGATCCGTCCTCTCTCAGGCTCTCTTTCTCTCTCCCATGCGCTCTCTCTCTCTCTAATTGACAAGGACAGGGACATACCAGGAGCAGGCGCACGTGAGGATCTCTCCGAAGGTTGTCCCCAATGCCCCCTCTTTAAACATCCTTGCGATGCCACGGAACAGGAATATCGGGAACTCAATAGACACACGACGACTTGGGCATCCAATCGACAAGTCGGGGACCTAAACGTCATGACAGTAGCCTAGCGACAAGAGGATTCTCTGGATGTCAGGTGTCCAAAAATAAATGCTGAGGGGTTACAACATGTCTAAAATAAATCAACAGAAATGCATATTTGGTAGTGTAGAAGGGGAGAGGTGGAGAAGGGAAGAACCTATCTAGACTTCCTTTTTCAAAACAAGGGTTGCCCCGGTGATGCTACAAAACTCTTGTCCATGGATGCATGGCAGGTATCAAGACTGTTACTGATTCCTATGCGTCAACTTTCTCAGATGGGATTTCCAGACTCAAGGAAGCCAAATTCCGTGGTTATGCCTTCTGACTTCGAGCAAGCTGCCAAGACTCTGCCAATTGAGTCTTGAGGAGGCCAATGCCTACGCCTTAACATCCATAACTTGCTATATTAATTTTGCATGGATATTGTTTGTAAGTACACATTGCTTATGGATGGTTTCGGTGAGTGACATGATGGGATTGTCGCCATTTTTATCATGTTAATTTGGATTTGCTTATAAATTTTTCATTGTAGAACTGTCAGGCCAGTCATCATGGACCATTTGGACATGTCAAAAAAATTGAATATGTTGTGTTTTCTATCTGTCAAAAGGAGGCATGAATGGCTGTATTTTCGCTCCACTTTACTAATTGTCCTGAGGTTTGTGACTTCTATAGTACCTACCATTATGGTTGGTCTGATGGCACAACAATGATGGGAGCTTGAAAATATGGTCTCAATTTTTTGAACTGTGATCACCAGCACATAACCTACATGCTCCATAGTTTGGTACTTTATCTTGGCCTTATGGAGAACTTTACTGACATAGTAAACTCTAGTGAGTAATGCACTCAGAGCCATTGAAAAGGTAATCATATATAAGTATAGAATAAATACTGCTTGAGCTAGTCAAAAGTGGCTTGATACTCATCCATCCATTGAAAATTCTTAAATGTTTCTGGGGGGGGGGGGGGGGGGGCCTCAAAGAATAGAAGACATCAAAAGTATATTTGATAGGATTCAACTTCATATTATGTCTCAATACTTGGAAACTTCTTTAGATCATTGATATGTTGATTGCATCTCTTGCTCTTGATTAGCAAATCATCAAATTTTATTGACTAATCATTAATATGTAACTCCTGCATTCTTTAGCCAAAAGGGCATTACTTTATGGTAGTATATACCTATGTTACTGACAAATGCTATCTTCTCCTCATATATGGGTTCTATTTTAATTTAGTTATACCTCAAGAATGCATTCATAAAACTAAAAGCTCACGCCGTGAAGTATCATTGACGCATTGATTAATCCAAAGTAGAGAAAAATTATTCTTAAGACAAGCCATATTTAGGTTAGTGAAATCAATACACATCCTTCATTTACCATTGACTTTCTTTACATTGGTCAACTAGTTAGGATAGTTCACTTTTCTTATAGACTCAATCCGAAGATGTTTTATCAACTTCTTCCCAAATTACATTCCATTGCTCCGAAATGAACCTTCTCTTTTTCTATTGCATGGGTATATATGTTAAGTCTATGCCCATCTTATGACTTATAACTAATACATCCAAGTTAAGACGTCGATGGTTCCTCACAAAAAAAAAATTATAAGCTTGTTCTTGGCTTCTTTTAGTAAGGCAAATCTGATGTAAACTATCTTCTTTGGATCTTTCTTAGCCAAACAGGCATATATTAGGTTCTCTACTAGCTTTCATTTTTGTAGTTTGCATTTATCCCTTTCATCAAAGCTTTCTACTATAAGAGTCTCTTTAACTTTTATTTTTTCCTTTCAAAATCATGATATAGCACTGTCTCACAATCGCTTGATTTCTTGAGTTCTTCAATTTCATACTTAGAAGAGATTTGCAAGGGCTAGATCCTAATATCCTAATGGTGATGATGCTAACTGCACCGTTTGTACTAGTGTGGGAAGGATTGGACTTTGCTTTTGTAGTTTCTTAAATTGATTAACCATGACCACTTTTAAAGAAGGTTAAGTGGGAGTATGGTCTCGGATCCTATTTGAGTGGTTCAACTATTGCAAAGATGCCCCTTTTTTTTATAATGTTCTTTGATAGCATGGTTTTGACTTCTTTTCTTTCTTTTTTGTCATGGTTTTAACTTCATTTTCTTTCTTTCCTATGGATGGTATCTAATTTGATGTGGCCTTGATTTGGTGATGTCTCCAAGGAATAATGGTAAATTGAAAAGGAAATAAGAAATGAAAAAACCAATGCAATCAATGGTGATTGGTGAGGACTGATAAGACTTTGAGGTTATCATGTTGGAGTAGAGCAAAGCAAGGAAAAGGATTGCATAGGAAAGGAATTTGGAATCTATCATGATGAGGGACCCTTCCTTCAACGCTTAATTCAGTAAGGAATTTTTTGTGATGGTGACTTAGTTGGAAGCCCTAGAATTTCTCACAGAAAGATTAAAAAAAAAAAGACTAACCTTATTGAATCAAACATCCTCTTTTATGCGATGCTGCAAAATTTTTATTAGATTAAAATTTCATGATAAATTAGATTCTTTTTCATTTTGAATTTCCTAAAGTTTATCCCATTTAGGGACATAGGGTTCTGATATGGTGCTAAGTTGTTCGGTCAAGGTAGGCTACCATGCGCCCTCATCACATTCTTATGGTACTTGCCATGAAGCAGAAAACCAAATCCAGTGATTCTTTGCCATTGGATTTACGGGGCTAGTCCAGCCTTGCTCAAATTGGAGTACATCGCTTGAAGGATTTTTTTTTTTTTTTTTTTTTTTTTTTTTTTTTTGCGACTAGGGCTGCAATCGAGCTCAACCAAGCCGAGCTTTTTCATGCTCAAGCTTAGCTCATTAACAAATACTCGAGCTTAAGCTCGAGCTCGTTTAAATTTAAAAAATTATGTTCAAGCTTGGCTCGAGCTCGATTACAAAAAGTTCAGGCGAGCTCGCTCATTTGGTATGATTAGAAAGTTCAACAAACTCGATTTAGAAAAAGCTCGTTTCAAGCTCGAGCTTGAATTGAGCTGGTTTCAAGCTCAACTCAAATTAAGCTTGTTTAAAGTTTGGCTCGAAAATAAAATAAAAAAAGCTCGATTTTTAAACCTAAAGAGTAGTCAGAAAAGATGAAAAGGTAAAGAAAATGAAAGGATATCTTGTTCACGAGCTTCTAATCAAGCCACTCGTGAGCTTCTAATTGAATCGTCTCACGAGCTCTTATTCAGTTGTCTCGCAAGCTTCTAATTTAATCTGCTTTCATGCTCAAACTCGACTAGTTTGATAAATAAGCTTAAAATAAAGTTTAAGCTTAACTCATTTATATAATAAATTAAATACAAATAAACTTTTATTTAACCAAGTCTCAAGTACTAACGAGCAGCTCGGCTCAATTATAGTCCTACCGTGACCCTTTCCGTCCCTCCACCCTCCCTCCCTCCCTGATCCCCTCTTGCCGGCTCTACCCTGCCTGCCGAGGTTGGATCCGGGTCAGACCCGTCGGCAGATTTGTACCTTAAGATTTGTGACCTGCCGGCGGTTCGGGTCGGGCTGTCAGAACCGGAACGATCCGTTACCATTGGTGCGCCCCGTTCGAGATTCTAGCCCTACTCCGCCTCACTGGTTCCTCCTCGCTGCTCTCGTTTCTCCCCTTCCGGTCATCCCTGAAGTGTGGAAGCCTCTTCCCAAAGGTAATGCCTTCCCAAACTATAATTACTTCATAATCTATCAATCCATCGGCGATAGCTTGTTGTATCCGGTGTCATGTGGCGGAAAAGCCTTAGGTCATGGACTGCTCTTCTCCCCGCCTCCTCCTCCTTCCTTCCCCCAATCCCATCTTCTCCCTCCGTCCAACAGCATACCTCCTCATACTTCCTATTTCCCAATACCTCCATCCTCCTTCTCGAGCAATACCTTCCCATCATCATCAACAACAACAACAACAACAACTCTTTTGTGACCATCCGTCCCAGATTCTTCTCCTCAAACTCTCACCGCAATACCCGAATCTCTCATTCTGCGAGCGATTATGGAATCGAAGCACGAACCCGAAATGACCGAAGTGAAGAAGAAGAAGATGATGATGATGGCAGCGACAAGGATGATCATGACGATAATCTTGAAGCTAATAAATTGGATGGCAAGATGCTCGAAGATGTGGAGACTGTCATGGCCTATCTTAGGGATTTTGGGGCGAACAGCGCCGAGGCCAAGAACAGGCTGGAGCGGTGCGACGTGACGGCCTCCCAAGAACTGGTGGCCGAGGTCCTCTCCCGGCTCCGCAACGACTGGGGACCCGCCTTCACCTTCTTCCTGTGGGCCGGAAAGCGGCCGGGTTACGCCCACTCCGTTCGCGAGTACCATTCCATGATCTCCATCCTCGGCAAGATGCGGCGGTTCGACACGGCGTGGACCCTCGTCCATGAGATGAAGGGAGGGACCCCCTCGAGGCCTGGCCCTTCTTTTCTCACCCCCCAGACCCTGTTGATTTTGATCAGGAGGTACTGCGCCATCCACGACGTCGCGAGGGCGATCAGTACCTTCTATGCGTTCAAGAAATTTGGATTCACGGCTGGAATTGAGGACTTCCATGGCCTCCTCAGTGCCCTCTGTAGGTACAAGAATGTGGCGGACGCCGAGCATCTGCTCATGTGCAATGAGTCCACATTCCCCTTTGAGACGAAGAGCTTTAACATTGTCCTTAATGGGTGGTGCAATGTGATGGTCTGTCTCCGAGAGGCTAAGAGGTTTTGGAGGGACATGGGGAACAGAGGTATCCCAAAGGATGTCGTGTCATATGGGAGTATGATCTCGTGCTACTCAAAAGCTAGCAATCTTACGGATGTCCTGAAGCTTTATAATCAGATGAAGGAGGTTGGCATTGAGCCGGATATAAAGGTTTATAATGCGATCGTGTATGCTCTGGCCAAAGGCAAGTGCATGGAGGATGCCAAGGGTCTTGTGAAGAAAATGGAGGAGAAGGGTGTCGCTCCGAATGCTGTTACTTTTAATTCTCTCATTAGACCACTATGCAAGGCACACCGAGTTGATAATGCAAGGCAAGTGTTTGATGAGATGCTGCAGAGGGGTCTCACTCCTTCTATAAGGACCTATCATGCATTCTTTGATGTAGCAAGGAGTGTAGATGAAGTGTTTGAGCTGTTGAATGGGATGAAGGAAAAGAAATGCAGTCCAGTGATTGAAACATATATTATGCTGATCAGGAAATTTTGTCGGTGGAGGCAACATGAGAGCGTCTATAAGCTGTGGAATGAGATGAGCAAGAATGGATTGAGTCCAGATAGAAGTGCATATATTGTCTTGATACATGGTCTGTTTCTAAATGGAAAATTAGAAGAGGCTTCAAGATATTATGAGAAGATGAAAATGAAAGGTTTTCTGCCTGAGCCAAAGACTGAGGAGATGATTCAAGCATGGCTTTCAGGAAAAAATTATCTGAACAGTCTATGGTGGTGGATTGGGAAAGAAAGCAGGTTGCTCGAGACCCTTTGGATAAGAAACCCAAGGGCGCCTCTCGTAGAGATTTTCTAAAACAACCTGAAGCAACAAGTGTTACAAGGGACCAGGGCTTCTCTTCTTTTGGTAGCTGAAATTATTTCTTTTTGTTACAAATGAGTGTTCTTCACCTTTCAAGGGCACTCTTAAGAAAATCAACCAGTGTACAACCATATGTCCGTTCTCGAACCTCTATGTATCCTGGTGCGTTTCTTCAAACTTTGGTTATACCTATTTTGAATGAACAACCTATGCCTTGTTATTCATCAAAACTTTTACATGTGAAAGCTACTTTTACATCTTGCTAATGGTTTTTATATGCATATTTCATTGCATTCTTATGTTAATTGGAGTTAAATGGACATAAAGATTGTTGCTATCAATGCTGTATGACTAATGTTGCTTGCTCCCTAGAGGATGTGTCTACTCACCAAATTTATAGTTTAGAATACTATAAATCTCCCCTATTCCCTTTTCTCCTGCTTCAATGCAAACATCAGCATGTTTTTTGGAATTATGAGGAAAAAGCCACTTCCTGTTTGCTTGGAATTTGGTGATATTTTGTTCAACGAGTGATGCATACTGTTGTCTATTCTAAATGACAGTGAATCAGGAAGATTAGCCATCTATGAAATTCATAAGAGAGATAATAAAACTAAGGCCATGAACTTCTAAGATATCCAAATGGAGTAATGGTTGCATCTGTTATTAATGAAATACGATTTAAGTGAAATACAGTTAAAAGCATTGTTATCAAAAGGTTTATAAATAATTTTCTTTTGTTATTCACTTTATATATGAAAAGAAAATCTGATGTTTCCTAGCTGAGTGCTCAGACTTGTGGCATTACTTGTTATCAGCTCACATGTTTAATGCTCCAAATGATTGTTTCCTTGCGTTAGTGTTTCTTGACATCAATCCCATTACATATTATCTCCTTGAAGAAACTAAAATAAGTATTGATTTCATCTGATTAACAATGACATGCTATAACCATCACGTTCAAAAAATTTTTCTTGGTGATATGGATTTAGATGTGAATATTGGATGATTTTCGGTGACTCATTACTTCCACATGTATGATTGTTACAAGTTGCTAGGTAGGGCTTCTGTGGGCATCTTAGCAAGTTAATATAAAACCTTTTAAGTATCCCTAAGCATGATTTATATGGAGTGCTTTACCCAGTGTCCAAGTAAGGTCTACTTGGAGAGGGAAGGGAGTTTAATCTTTCCTCTCTTGACCTCCTTGAAGCAACTTAAATAAGTTTTGGTTTCATCACATTAACAATGATATGCTATTAGCATCATGTTGGCATTTTATTTTTTTAAAAAAATTATGGTGCTATGGATTTATATGTGGACATTGCATGATCTTTGGTGACTCCACTACTACATATATGATTGTTACAAGTTGCCAAGTAGGTCTTCAATGCACGTCTTAACAAGTTAACCTTTTGAGTATCACCAAGTATGATTTATATGGAGAGCATTACCAAATGTCCATGTAAGATCTAGTTGGAAGGAGAAAGAAGTTTAACCTCTCTCTCTCTCCTCCCTACCTCTCTCTCTCTCTCTCTCAGACCAAACTGAGGTGGGTGGAAGCCCAACTAAAAATTAGGCTGAGGGTATGATCATACCTAGGTCTCTTGTATCTGCAAAGAAATTTACCATCTCAGCCAGTTGGCACCCTCTAGGAGATCTAATATTGAATGTAGACATAATACTTCAAAGAATATGTGACCAGCAATATTTCATCTATCCTTGGAATATTATTAAACTTGCAATCAAAAGGAGACCAGCCAAACTGATAAGTGACTTTTCCAAAGATAAAGGGCCTATTCAGATGTAGGGAGATCTTAGCAGTCCAACAAGATCTTTTGGTGGGTTTCTCTTTTGAAAATGCAGTGGAAACTGGATGGTTGAAGGAGATCGAGACAGCTAGAGGGAGCAAGTGATCCTTATTTATAAGGATAAAATAGGGATCAGTTGTCCTGTCTAGCTGTGTGGATATCTTTCAGTCACACGGCTTCCATCATATTTCCAAAAGAGGGGTCCTGCCGGAAGATCTTTTCAAACCAATAAGTTCTTCATCTTTCCAAACAGGCCCAAAATGTGGGGGCAGTTTGATTAGTATCAAAAACTTAGTTAACTATATAAAATATTTTCTCCAAAGGTATTGGGTACACATTATCATATGATTATTTTCTGGAGGGTAGTTTCTTTTTAAAAGTTCAATGTGAGATCAATGATTTTCATCTTCACTTCACATGCTGTTCTGTTCTTGTTCTAAGTTCTGTGCATTGTGCTCAATTCACAAAATTAGCTTATTTCTATTCTCTGTTAATCCTTATTGTACAACACTTAAACTCACCATAATAGAATAATCTTCTATTAAGAAGGTCATGGCCAGACTTTAGTGTGATGCAATGTTATTATGAAAGCCACAATTATTTATTGGATAGGGTCATAGCACCTGCTAAAAACTGTAAATCAATTCTCATTCCAGAATCTGTGTTACGTGACTCATTGGGAAAGGGGTCACTTCAAAGCCCATGGAAGTTGTTTCACATCTTTAGATAGCAGAGGCAAGTAAAACATCCACTTTTTCTACTGTATCTTTTCTTTTGCAAGAGGCAAGGTTAACTGGTGCAGGCTATGATCCCTGTTCTTGTGACTCTTAGTAGATTTTTCTGATAAAGTTCATGAAGACTAACCAGCCAGTAGTTGCATATACTTTTGTGCACTTGAGTTTGATGTTATACTTGGAGTGAGCTACCTTAACTTGTCAACAATTTTATAAATTTTACCAAATAATGAGTTCAAAAGACAGGTATGAGATCTTTAAATATAGCTTTGCTCACATATGTTACATCCTTGTTAGTTCCAAATCCCATTGGTTCTTAAAGACGGAAGTTTCTCTCTTTGCATGAACAACTAGGTAATTTTATGGGGACCATAGAGGACCCTATTGGGAGGTTATGGGCATCCTGTACTAAGGGAAACTTCACTTAAATTTGAAGCAGTAGTTTAGAGTTCCAAATGTCGATTGTGTTGTCTTGTCTGGGATATAAATACGTCTCTTACTCTTGCTCTATTCATATTCTTGACATTGCTGGTTTCTGTTACAAATCTTACTGGAATTTTGCGTATGCATAGAAATGGTTATTCAAGGCAGAAAACTAATCCATTTACTTGGAAAAAGGAAAAAAGCCTGGCTTTTACAGGTTCTAGTCTTAGATAGTCTTGAAATGCCATGCAGCAAACACACTTTGAAAAGTTATATGAAGCAACATGAAGCCTCATCATAATTCAAGCTATTTTAAATCTAGATGGACATTTGGTGGCTTGCTCTAGTGAGACACCAACTGATGCAAAGATGGATGTTCTATAATGTTTCAGGTTTATGTTTTGGTGTAAAGATATTGGAGGCTTTCATTATCTTTTGCATAAGGACTTACATTTTAAGTCACTAATGCTTAAGAACTGAGTGCTTACTCCTTGAAAAAAGAATTTGAGTGCCTGAACACTTGAAGCTGCTTGGTAGGCTTTCTATGGCTGTGGTTGGTTTTCATGAGAATAATCATTAGTACATTATGGTGAAAATTTTGATGATTTTGCCTATCCATCATTGAAGATAAATAAATTTTACAATGACTGTCACATGATGGTTTCCTTATAGAGTTGAAGGTTATATGCTTCAAGAACCTCATGAGAGATTAAACTATACAAGCAGTTCATTTGATAGGTTTAGCTGGATACTTTAGTAGGAAGGTGGGCATCTTCTTACCACAGTGTTCTATTGGTAAATTAAACTGTGCAAAGGGTTAGGATGTTTCCGTTAAGAGATGCGTTACATCTGCCTTCGGATGTTTCGAAAAATAGGCAAGGGGCGCCGCACTAGCGTTCGGGTACGATGATAAATGAGCAAAGGTTTCTGCACTATGCATGAATGCGGGTAAAGAAGTTAGTTCATGATAGTCGTCTTATAATAGCAACTTGAAATATAGGAATACTAACAGGTAAAGCTATGGAGATAGTGGACACTATGATTAGGAGAAAAGTAAATATAATATGCTTACAAGAGACTAAATGGATAGGTAAAAAATCTAGAGAAATAGAGAATACAGGATATAAATTTATTACACTGGAAAACATAAAAATAGAAATGGAATAGGAATAATTGTAGGCAAGAATTTTAAGGAATATGTTGTTAAGGTAACTAGGAAAGAAGATCGGATTATATCACTAAAATTTTTAATTAGAATAATATAATTAACATAATTAGTGCATATACACTACAAGTAAGATTAGACCAACAAACTAAGACACAATTTTAGGAAGACATAAATGAAGTAATGCAAGAAATACCACATGGAGAAAAGATATATTTGAAAGAAGATTTTAATGGACATGTAGGTAAACAGAGGGATGGATATGAAATGGTACATGGAGGATATGAATTTAGAGATAGGAATGAAGCTGGAGTGAGCTTATTAGATTTTGCATTGGCGTATGATCTAATAATAGCAAACATTTGTTTCAGAAAGAGAAATGAACATTTAATAACATTTAAAAATGGATCTAATAAAAGTCTAATAGACTTTTTCTTAGCTAGAAAAATAGATAAAATAATATGCAAAAACTGTAAAGTTATTTCAGGAGAAAATTTAACTTCACAACATAGGATAATGGTAGCAGACATATGGATAAAAATGAAATCTAAGTAAAACGTAAAACTATTAATCCAAAAATTAAATGGCGGAATTTGAAATGAAAAAAACTAGAATTATTTAAAGAAAAGTTAGAAATGACTATGAACATAAATAGTGATCCTAATTTAATATGAAAAAAATGAAACTAAATGCATAAAAAAAACATAGCAAAAGAAGTTTTAGGAGAATCAAAAGGAGTAGGACTAGTAGGAAAGAAAATTTGATGATGGAACGAGAAAGTTCAAGCTATCATCAAGTTTAAAAGGACAAACTATAAAACTTGGCAAGAGGTTAGGGATGAAGAAAGTCTTAAAAAGTATATGGATATAAAGAAATAAGCTAAAAAAGCGGTAAATAATGCCAAACTTAAAGCTATGATGATTTATATAATAGACTAGATACGAAAGAAGGTGAAAAAATTATATATAAACCAGCAAAACTAAGAGAAAAGAAAACAAAAGATCTTGATTATATTAAATGTATTAAGGATGAAGATGAAAGAGTCTTAATAAAAGAAGAAAAGATAAAAGAACGATGGAAAAGTTATTTTAAAAAATTGTTAAAAAAAATAATTTAGTAAAATTTAAGGGTATAAGGATGTAATAACCTAGGAGTAACAAATGAACATACATTTTTTCGTCGATTTAGCATGCTTAAGGTTAAAAAGGCTTTAAGTAAAATAAAAAATGCAAAGGCATTAGGACCAGATGCGATCCATATTAAGGTTTGAAAGGTCTAGAAGAAATTGGAGTCATGTGGTTAATCAATTTATTTAACAAGATTATAGCAACTAAAAAATGTCGATGATGGAGAAAAAGTATATTCATACTCATATACAAAAATAAAGGATATCTCAAAGCTGTGCAAATTATAGAGGAATTAAGCTAATGAGTTATACAATGAAATTATGGGATAGAGTAATAGAAAATTGAATAAGAACTGAAACTTTGGTGTCAAATAATCAATTTGGATTTATGCCTGAAAGATCGACCATGGAAGCTATTTATTTATTAAGAAGATTGATGGAGAGATATAGGAAAAAAAAAGACCTTCGTATGGTCTTTATTGATTTTGAGAAAGCATATGATATAGTATCTAGAGAAATAATATGGTGGATTTTAGAGAAAAAATGAGTTACTAAAAGGTACATAGAATTGATAAAAGATATGTATGATAAAGTAATAACTATTGTTAAAACAATAATAGGAGACTAGTGAGTTTTCAATTACTGTAGGTTTACATCAAGTATCTGCCTTAACTCTGTATCTTTTTGTATTAGTTATGGATAAATTAACAAAACATATTCAAAATGATATTCCATGGTGTATGTTATTTACAAATGATATAGTGTTAATTGATGAAACTAAATCTGAAGTAAATGCTAAACTAGATATTTGGAGAGAGGCTTTAGAATCTAAAGGTTTTAAGATTAGTAGAACTAAAATTGAATACATGAAATATAATTTTAGTTAGAGTAGAAATACAAATGAAAAAACGGTGGAAATTGCAAGCCAAGAGATATCAAGAAGTGAAAAATTTAGGTATTTGGGATCAATTATCCAGTAAAAAGGTGAAATAGGTGAAGATGTGAATCATAGAGTTAAAGCAAGATGGATTAAGTGGAAGAGTGCTTCGGAAGTATTATATGATCGGCGCATCCAATTAAAATTAAAAGAAATTCTATAAAACCGCTATTAAGCTAGCTATGCTACATAGAACAGAGTGTTGGGCAATATTGAAACATGTGAATAAATTAAGTGTAACAGAAATGTGTATGTTAAGATGGATATGTGGTAAAACTTTAAAAGATAGAATTAGAAATAAACATATAAGAGAAATGATAGGAGTAGCCCCAATTGAAGATAAAATGAGAGAAAATCGATTGCGGTGGTGTAGATATATACAACGTAGTCCTTTAAATGCTTCAGCTAGAAAGAGTGATCTTTTAATAATCCATGGTACGGATAGAGATAGAAGTAGACCTAAACTAACATGACAGAAATAATTAAAAAAGATATAATTCTTTGTAATTTGAATGTCGACTTGGTCCTGAACAGAGTAGAGTGGAGGAAGCAGATTTATGTAGCCGACCCCATGTAGTTGGAAAAAGGCTTAGATGAGTTGAGTTGAGCTGAAGCATGGATTTCTATTCTGTTTATTTAAGGTACTTTGATTGTTAATATTATGTATGATTTGGATCTAAGATTTTTGTTAATGGCACAATTCATACTGTGGAGGCAGCTGCTGTTCTTATCTGTATATTTGACTTCAAAGAATGTATTTATATCATGAAGTTCCACCACTAATTGTTTTGACCCTGCCATGAAGTTTATTGGAATTTATAAATATGGGTCATGATGGAAAATCAGTTGTAATAATGCAGTGGATTTCATGTTCTAAGGACAGATAAAACTTTCTAATTGTAGCCATGAACGTTAATTTAGGTGCTTGATTGGTGATTATGGCACCAAATATGATTCTTTTTAACCTGAAAAAAGGGTGCCTAATTGCTCTACAGATGCTTGCCAGGTTTGTCTCTTTTTTTGACATGGTTTGAAGATATCAACTGAAATAAAGCTGGAATATTATTGATGACTATAAGCTGATAGAAAGGCCAACTCATTTTCCCTATGCCTTTTTTAAATTGAATGTTGTAACTGGAATGGAAATTGATGGCCAATTTGCTACATTCTGAATGGAAAATCTTACCATTCTCTGGGTGCTCTGAAGTTGCTAGAATTCATCTTCTTTGGTGTTCTTGGTTTGGGAATTGTCTTGTCACCTTGAAGTTCTTTGTCTTTGTTAATGGAAGCCAATCTGTATTCTTTAATCCATGTTGAGGGGTAGCATAGGGAGATCCACTCACTCCTTTGCTTACTATTTATAAAGTTCTCGTCAGCTGTTTGTCCACATAAAGGGTGAGTCAAATTATGAGTTTCAGATGTCAATGGTTCGAAAATCTGCATCATGGTGAGAGATGATTTTCCGGTTCTATATACCAATAATTCTCTATACAATCCGAATGGGGAAGGTATTCTCTACTGTTTTCATTCTCTTATTAGTAGGAGTTTCCACATAGTAAATAAAGGTTGAGTACATGCATAGCCATTTTCATGACTTAATTCTGTTAATGAATGTAGACACAAATTTATGATAGATACATATTGGAATGAAAATACATATCTGATAGGGAAGAATATGCATGCGGATCAGATGAGCAAATGTATATTTAATGTAAGCATGCATGGATATGAAGAGAAAATGATTTAAAGATGAAGATTGATAAGTTCTCCCATGGTTAGATATGTGATTGCACATTTTGATGGTTGTTAGAGGCTATACCTACATTGCATGAGAGGACCCTTTCTAGGATAGTTTAGGGTGTAAAGCAATTTTATTACTTGCTGCCCAAAGTCCTAAGAACAGGATAGTAAACGCTAGAACTGAATATATCAGCAAATGGTAGTGCAAAAGGTTGTGTTTAGGTTTTGAGTGAGGAGCCAATAGGAAAAGGAAACATAAGAAATGTAAGGCTTAATTGAAAGGTCTGCTGTAGAATTTAAAACAGATTATAGCAAATATTGAGAAAAGAAATTTGTAGAATGAAGAAAAGCACTGAGAGAGGAATCAATATTGATTTTTGGATAAACAAATTGATATATTAATCAATTAAACCATAATATGGAGATGCAGAATTTGTTGACAGAAAATTGTTATAAAATTAAGCAACATGGACTGACAATAGCAAATAGAACAAAGAATAATAAAGTAGAAATAGAAGAGGAAAAAGAGAGTAATAAGAAAGATAGAAGAGAATTATAAAAGAGGGAGAAAGAAGAAAAGATGACTGATCCTCGGTCAAACGTAGCTAAAATATCTAACCTATTTCTAGTTGATTTTGGAATATACACATGAAAAGAACTAGGATTGTAAATGAGCTAGATCGGATAGGAGCATGCTTGACTCTAACCCGACCCAATTTCATCTTCAGGATATGATTTTGGACCGGACTCAATCTATTTGTTAATTAAAACAGGTCAAGTTGGGTCTATAAAAAGAAATTTATCCCGAATAGGTAGGGATAAGGTTAGGATAGGTTTACATTGATGTAAAGTACCTAGCTATTTCTTTTATAGCTACAATTAAATATAGAATCACTTTCAAAAAAAAAAAAAAACTAAAAGAGCTAGCTTAGAACTTGAGTTTTCATTTCAAAAACTTCTAATTTTATCCAAGTAATTGACTATTCTTAAGTTTACAAACTATAATTTCTAAAATTTGTATAAATATGCTTAAGCATATTATAAATAAGAATCCATCAAAATTAATAATAAAATATGAATGTTTAAATATATCTAAGTAAAAATAGATAAGAGGAGATGCGGTTGATAAGATGTGTGCCGAGAAAAATTGTTACCGCATCAATAAACGTATCCGACGACAAAGGTCGAATTTTTAAAGGTCGAGTTATCTTCGATTTGGCTGATCAAGCCACGCTTGAACTGACTGACTAGTTTACGGTCCAACAGATAGCAAGAGTTGGTCTCCTCACCAACTTCAAAGTAAGTACCGACGCCATCGTCGGTCTTAACGCCGACACCAGAGTCGGTTTTTGAACCTCTGTAGGGCCGAGCTGTGTCCGAACCTTGGTAGGACCAAGCTGTCTCCGTACCTCAACAGGGCTAAGCTATCTTTGAACCTCGACAGGATCGAACTATCTCAGTACCTCGGAAGGGCCGAGCTATCTTCGAATCTCGGCAGGATCGATCCTCATTCATTCAACATAAGCGCCATTGCTACTTCAAACCACGTCGGATATCTCGAAAGATGAACCACCTCGATCGCAAAGATTGCGGAGTGAGCTTTCCAAAATAGAAACGAGAGCTAAATACAACACTCCGTTCATGATCAACGAGATTTCAAATTCTCGATAAAGCGCCCGTCAGCTTCATTACTGTTGATCCCGGTAACCGATGGGATTTCGGCCTTATCGGATGCCAATTCCCTAAAATGCGCCCAAAAAATCAGTAATAGCTCACCTCCTTGGCAGTGCACAAATATCAAGTCCCAAGACCCCTCAAGTACGCTCTCGAAGGCAATCTAAGCCCAAAAAAATCTCTAGCAAAGGCCATTGTTCTTAAAAATTATCTCAAGGAGGGAGATCCTTATGCTGAAGCCTTCTCCTCTTATCTGATTACGGAAGATTTTTACTGACTTGGACATCGGAGGGTCTTTCGCAGGAACCACCCCCTATGCTTCTTGCGTAAAGGCTACTTTGCATGTCCATCCGGACGGAGGAGCGCTATCCGGATCCCAACGTGCGCCGCTCCTAAGCTGAAGAACGGATTTCTGCAGCATCAGATTGGTGCTAGAGGAAGGGCTTTAAGTTTCATTAAAACTTATAATAAAGGAGACAAGGTTTCAAACAAGGACATCTTCCTCAATGGCCAATAGCAAGAAAGCGACAACAAATGCTCCTGATCAGGCCACCTTTTAAAGGCCTGATCCCATAAAAAATATGATGCCCTTGCAACCATCATCGATCGAGGTTCCTCCACTGCTAGTAGCTCCAGTCATTCGGGACCAGTTTGCCATGCTAGTCCAACAAGTGTTCTTCCAATTGGTGCAGGGGCTTTATGGGGTTCTCTTTCAGCTGCATCCATTTCCTGATGGAACAGTCACCTCGGTCCTACTGGTGGTCCCTCTGCCCAATCCACTGGAAGCCATTAGCCTCCCGCTATAGTTCGGCCATAAAGAAGTTGAACCGGTACTGCAGAGGGAAGGAGATAAGAGCCTGCCCAGATCCCATCGGGCTCGCTCCTTATCTCAGTATTCTCTCACCATGACTTAACGCCGTGGCAGTGATCCCCCCGTCATATCTCTCCTACTGTTTGGGATGACGGGGTGCAATGACAACTTCAGGAGGTGCACCAGGAGTTGCGTCAGGAGGGAGACTTTTACCTAGTTGTATAGGTCAACTATCCCAAGAGCCTCTCCGACATGATGGCTTTGCCAGATAAATACGCCAGGGTCGAAGAAACCAAAAAGATGATCCGAGCCGAGCAATCCAAGAAAAAGGAAAGGAAGAGCTCGAAAAAGAGCCGATTAGCTAGCCCTGCAAGTCCACCTTATCGCCATATGGTCTCACCGCTAGAGGTGGGCACTGGGCCTTGCCTGGCACGGCACGACCTAGGCCCACCATGCCTCTAAAATTACGGTGTCGTGCCTGGCACGGTCCTGTAACAAACGGGCCGTGCCAAGCACGGCACGGTAAAAAAAAATTCAGGCCCGGCACGACCCGTGCCTGTGCTGTGCCTAGGCACGGCCCATGCCTAGGCACTGAGTGCCTGCATGGCGGTGCCGTGCCAAGCGCTGCTAGGGCCGTGCCAGGCCCGGCCCCTAACGGCTATATAGCCATTTTTAACGACTATATAGCCGTTTAGGAAGGGGTTTTATACCATTTTACCCCTCCCAACAACCATATAACGGTTATATCAAAGGGTATTTTTGAAAAATAATTTGGGACTTCTATAAATAGCCCATTTCTTCCTCATTCTTACCATAGCAAACCAACTCTTCTCTATTACTACTATTTCTCTCTTCTAGCAAGTGCTCTAGTAGATTAGCATTTTAATTTTTAGTTTACAAGTGTTCTTGCAAGTGGCAAGTGCTCAAGCAAGTAGTCAAGTGCTACAAGGTCACTTCTTGTTGAGAGAAGAGAGCGCAATAGGAACCTCAAAAATCTCAGCTCCACTTCTTTAACTCTGATCCTTTTCTCAATTCTTTTTTATGGGTTAATTTTTATTTTTTTTGCATTTATTAATTAAAAATTTTAGATATGATATCTTTTAATGAAAGTAATTTTAACATGCATCCTTTTTCTAAGGGTGAGGAAACTAATCCCCAACCCCAATCCCAACTCCAAGTTCCCTCTATAGCCAGTGTCAGTGAATGTCAAACCTCTTCTCGTAAGAGGACTAGTAATGTTTGGAATGATTTCGACAAAATTATGGTTAATGGAGTCTATAAAGCAAAATGTAAAAAATGTGCAAAATTTTATAGTTGTTCTAGTACCGGGGGAACAGAGCATTTAAAAAGACATCAAGAGACTCATAGGATGCATGATTTCCGTCAGCAATGTATCCTTAATATACAAAAGAGATTACTTGTAGGTAATTTTGCATATAACCATGAAAATCAGAGGAAATTACTAGTAAGATGGATAGTTCAGGATGAAACCTTTTAGTTTATCTGAATTTTATAATTTTGAAAGATATGTTCAATTAGGCCTACAATCTGCTTATAGAAGAATTAGTAGCCGTACCTTTAGAAGAGTGGCTATGACAAACTTTTTAGCAATGAAACAAAGTTTAACTGAAAGCCTCTCAAATTTTAATGCTAAAATTCTTTAACTTCTGATATTTGGTCGACATTTATAAGTAGTAATAGTTTTATTGCTATTACTGCTCATTATATTGATAATGATTGGCAACTAAATAAAATTATTGCTTTTCGCGCTTTTGATTTTCCGCATTCGGGATAAATTTTAAATATTATTTATCAAACCGCATGCTCATATAATATTAATAATAAAATAATGTCAATTACTTTTGATAATGCATCTAATAATAATTCTGCTTTTGCATTATTAAATGACTCTTTGCATCCCATTTTAGATGGACAATTATTTCATATTAGATGTGCATATCATATATTAAATCTTTCTGCACATGAACATAATTCAAGAGGTTATTTTAAAAATTAGAAATGTAATTTTTTTTATTTATGCTTCAAGGTCAAGACTTCAAGAATTTAAACAATTATGTGTAGATCATGATAAACGTTTTAAAAAATTTAAACTTGATATAATAACTCGTTGGAATAGTACCTATACCATGATACATGATGCATATCCATATAAGAACTTATTAAGTGCTTATATTAATGATCGTGGATTAGGATTTACATTGACTGAAACTGATTGGCATCAAGGTAAAATTTTAGAAGATTTTTTGGTTACTTTTTATGATGCTACAATGTTCTTTCAGGTATTTATTATCCAACTTCTTGTTCATTTTTACAAAAAGCATATGTAATTAGTAAAAAATTTAAAGAATATAGATATCATGAAGTTTTAATGCCTATTATATGTAATATGGAAACTAAATGGGATGAATATTGGAATAGGATATGTCCATTGCATAACTTAGCTACTGTTTTTGATCCTAGAATTAAATTAAATGGTGTAAATTTTTTAATTGATTAATATTGTGAAAACATAAATCAAAATCCTAAACTTGCTAAAGATGAGATAACACGACTTCTTAATGATATTTATGGTTTATATAATGATAAAATTTGTGGATCTAGAATACCTGCTCAAAGCTCTGCTTCTTCTAGATCTCATTCGTCATCTATTTTTTCGTTCATTAGAAGACACACACATACTTCATCTTCTTCATCTTTAAGTAATGAATTAGAATTTTATTTATGAAACGATCTTCATTCTGCATATGATGAAGATCAAATAGAAAGTCTAGATGTCTTAGCTTGGTGGAAGAGTGTTAGAAATCAATACCTGTTATGTCTACCATTGCACGAGATATTTTAGCTGTGCCGATGTCCACAGTAATATCGGAATCCGCTTTCAGTGTAGGCCGACGTATTCTGGATGAAAAGAGAAGTGGGATGACTGGCGAGACAGTTGAGATGCTTATCTGCTTCAAAGATTAGTTGGATGCTAAGGCGAGGCTTCAAGATAAAGGTGGACATGACTTAACCAGCGAAGATGATGATACAAATACTACTGATGACTGATAAGTGAGTCATTTCTATTTTTATAATTGTATATTTTTGTTAGTATATGCCCTAAATCCAATTGGATTGAATGTTGTATACATTCTGATGTGGCTGATCCAACGCCGTTAGAGAACTGTGAAGGAAGGAAACCGACGGAGCCCCCCTTTGTCCTTCAAAGGGCCCTTCGGCCACTATGGCGTTTATGGCCTCAAAGCCACGCGCACCCAATTGCTCTAAGCTCCAAGGCCGATGGCCCATGGCCAACATCTCCAAGGCCGACGACCCTATGGCCGACGGCTCCAAGGTCGACGGCTCCATGGTCGGCGGCTCCAAGGCCGGCGGCTCCAAGGCCGACGGCCCCAAGGCCGATGGCTCCATGACCGACGGCTCCATGACCGACATTTCCAAGGCCGACGGCTCCATGACCGACATTTCCAAGGCCGACGGTTCCATGGTCGACGGCTCCAAGGCCGACGGCCCCATGGCCGACGACTCCAAGGCCGACGGCTCCATGACCGGCAGCCCCAAGGCCGACGGCCCCATGGCCGACAGTACCCTTGCCGACGTCGTTAGAGAACCGTGAAGGAAATTGACGGAGCCCTGCTTTGGCCTCTGATGTCCCTTCGGCTGATGCAACTGATCAAACCACATGACCCACGAGATGGAGGGATCACAAACTCAATGTCACACGGTCCGGCGCACTTCGCTCTTCTCGGCCTTGGGCTCATCTTAGCAACGGCCCACCTCGATCTTGGCGTTGGCCGCGGCCCACTTCGACCACGGCATCGGTCTCAGTAATGGCGTCGGCATCGGCCTCGGCAACGGCCTATCTCCTCCGCGACCCACCTCGATCTTGGCATCGGCTGTGGCCCACTTCGACCATGGCGTCGGTCTCGGCAATGGCCACCCACGTTCAAGCTACGCGGCCCACTTCGACCATGACGTCGGTCTCGGCAACGGCCACCCACGTTCAAGCTACGTGACCCACTTCCCTCGAGAGTGGCGGATAACTTCACTATGAACGTGCTCGGCGACGTGGGCAACGAACGTGCCTTCCCTTGGCGCACTAACGGCAGGCATGACCCCCCACGTTCGGCCCCACTGCCCGTCCTTTGCGGCACGTCAAAGGAACAAAAACTGCCAACCATCCGGGAGGATGCAACTGTTGCGAACAAAGGGTAAAAGGGACCCCCGAACAGGTATATAAAAACCTCGACTCACAACGAGGGGAGGGGGACTAAATCTAGACTCTCTCATTTAAAAAATCCATGTTCTTCAGATCGCTGGCTTGAGCGTCGAAGGGTCCCCGCCGGAACCACCGGTCCGGGACTTTTCTTGCAGGCCCCAGAAGGAAGATGGTGACCTATTTACACTCTCGAAGGCCCGCAGAGATCTCAGCTCACCCGGCGCTCATCGCAAGTGATTTGGCAGCAACAGATTGGCAAGCCAGGTAGGGGGGGCAGGCCCGCACTCTCCCTGCGACTCCATTAATTCTGCAAGGAAGACGATGGTGACAACGCGAGCTCAGGAAGTTTCTACCAGCCATGCTGCGGAGCGTGTCCCACCAGCTGAACAATCGGAGGATAACCTCCATGTTCCGCCTGCACCACCTTCGGTTGGCCAGGTCGATCGGCTCGACGCCCTGGCCCGTCAAGTACAAGATATGGTAACCGTGGTGCAAAGGTTACAAGAGCACTTCTTCGCTGCCATACCTGAACCACCACAACCCCCTTCGTTCCGTGAGGGAGGCCATGATGCTAGCCGGCCTCATCAGGGTAGAACTCCCCCGGAAGCCTCCCACCACTCATCCCAGAGACCGCGTTGTCAAGAAACCTCAAAACGACGACGATCCCGCTCTCGTCATTCCGACTATCTTCACCGGCAACACGATGAGAAAGAGCCACGGCATGTGCACTCTGCACATCGCCGTGCCTCCCCATTTTCATCCTCTGACTCTTCTAGAGACGACATCAACAGGAGAGCCACTCGTCGGGCTGAGCGGCGGCTCGATGAATATCAACTGTTGGAAGAGCTCAGTCGTCAAATCGCCAATCCTCACGAGGTGATATACGACCATCGTCCTCCGCTCTCCCGCCGCATCATGGAGGAACCGGTTCCGCCTCGGTTCCGTCTTCCCCAGCTGGACCCCTACGACGGTACGACGGACCTTCTGGACCACTTGGAGAGCTATAAGGTCCTCATGCAGGTCCAAAGGGCGACGGACTCTCTTCTGTGTGTTGCTTTTCCAGCCACACTACGGAAAGCAGCACGTGCATGGTATTCTCGTCTGCCGCCCCGCAGTATCAATTCGTTTAGGCAACTTGAGCGGTCTTTCCTGGCTCACTTTGATGCATGCCAGAAGATCCCTCGAATCGCCGATAGCTTGTTTGCCGTTCAACAAAGGAGTGGCGAGACCTTGAAGGACTTTGTGGCTCGATTTAAGGAGGCCGCACTCGAAGTCTATAACTTGGAAGATTCTGTCGCTACCCTAGCATTGAAGAGAGGACTCCGCCCCTCCCGATTTGCATATTCTCTGGACAAAAAGCCTCTCGGCTCCTATGCCGAGTTGTTAAGTCGGGCACAGAAGTACATCCGCGCCGATGAGGCTGACTCGTCCAGAAGGGAAGCCGATAAGAGTTCCAATAAGAAGCCGACACCCATGGAACCAGCTGCGGGACGATCCAGGCAGCCCGAACCACCCCGTCGCTTTGACCACTGGCCCCAGGCGCTGGTTCCTAAGGAGTAGTTTACTCCTCTCATGGCTCCGATCTCCCACATCCTACTAGAGATTTAGAGATTGAGGAGGAGCCTTACTTTCAACGCCCACGTCCCCTAAAGTCAGTAAACCCCCGCAACAAAGAGCTTTACTGCCGGTATCACCGAGACTATGGACATGACACTGAAGACTGCCGCCATTTGAAGATGGCCATTGAAGAGCTTATCCAGCAGGGTCACTTGGGCAAGTTCGTTCAAAGAAATCCCACTGCCCTGGGTACGTCGGCACCTCCAGCGCCTCAGACTGGCATCGATAATGCCCCAACGGAAAAAATAATAGCATGATCCATGGGGGGCGAGCAGCAACTCGAAAAGTCGACGGAAGGAGCCAAGCTGGCACCAGAATGGGAAGAGGACCTTATCGCGTCATGGAAGTGCTCCATCACGGAGCGTACAAAGTGGAAGGGATAGATGGGAAGCTTCTCCCCCGCACGTAGAATGCGGACAACTTACGACGGTATTATCAGTAGCTTGCTGATTTTATTAGCTTAAGTTTTTTTTTAATAAAGTATTATTCAGCATATCCTTGTTTTATCATGCTCTTGGGATGAGTATATTTCTTAGAAACAGACCGGTTTCGCACTGGCAACTAAAGACCAACTCCGCGTCGGCACTTAAAGACCGGCTCCGCGTCGGCACAAAAAGACCGGTTCAGTACCGGCAACTTAAGACTGGTTCCGCACCAGCCACTAAAGACCGGCTCCGCGTCGACACACCAAAGATCGGCTCCGCGTCGGCACAAAAAGACCGGTTCCGCATTGGCAACTTAAAGACCGGCTCCGCGTCGGCACAAAAAGATCGGTTCCGCACCGGCAACTTAAGACCGGCTTCGCGTCGGCATAAAAAGACCGGTTTCGCACCGGCAATTTAAGACCGGCTCCGCGTCGGCACAAAAAGACCGGTTCTGCACCGGCAAATAAAGATCGGCTCCGCATCGGCACCAAATATCGGCTCCGCGTCGGCACAAAAAGTGTTTTCGTACCGGCAACTTAAAGACCGGCCCCGTGTCGGCACTTAAAGACCGGCTCCGCGTCGGCACTTAAAGCCCGGCTCCGCGTCGGCACCTCCAAGCTCGGCTCCGCGGCGGCACCTTCAAGCCCGGCTCCGCATCGGCACATTCAAGCCCCGCTCCGCGTCGGCACCTTCAAGCCCTGCTCCGCGTCGGTATACTCAAGCCCGAGTCTTCCCTCGACACTCAAGCTCGGCTCCGTGTCGGCAATCCAAGCCTAGGACCTCCTGCGGATTCCATTCCAGCTGCCCTTGGATTTCAGCACTGGTCCCCTCCCGCCTTCGATCATCACGGTTCCCTGGGGGCAGGGCATCAACTTTGCAGAAGGAGACCAATTTCTTTAAAGAAAAAGGCACCTGACGACTCTCAACTCTCTGGCCATCCTCTGGGGTTAAAGGCTTTCGAGCATGGTCGAATCCCAGCGACTTCCGGGTCATCCTCCGGGGTTCAAAAGGCTCTCGACGGCCTCAACTTTGCCTCAGCGGCTTCGTTACAGCCTCAACAGCTTCATTTCAGCCTCAACGGCCTCAATTCTGTATCAGCGGCCAATGGCCAATCGGGTAATACCTTTATTTAAATTACGCACTTGCAATATATAGCTGGTTACTTTCAGCCATCAAGAAGCCTCAAGATAACTCACAGCTGGGAGAAGCCAACTCCCCAGTTCATAGTTGACGGGCATCCGCTCCCAAGCTCTCAAGCCTGTAATCGGCGTCGACATCAAACACGACACAAAGGCAAACATCTACGAAAAAGGCTCAACGGCTCCCTCTGCCTCAGGAGCATCATTGCGGCCTCACTGGCTCTATGCCTCTATGGCATGTGGACAGGGACCCACATCCAAACATCATGTCAAAAGTTGAAGACCCAAAGTCAGGTGGGGATCAGCCACTTGAGAGGTAACGCCCCTTTCGCCTTGCTGGGATGGGCCCGCTTCGTCTCAGGGGCAAGGGGGCATCTGATGTGGCTGATCCAACGCCGTTAGAGAACCGTGAAGGAAGGAAACCGACGGAGCCCCCCTTTGGCCTCCAAAGGGCCCTTCGGCCACTGTGGCGTTTATGGCCTCAAAGCCACGCGCACCCAATTGCTCTAAGCTCCATGGCCGACGGCTCCAAGGCCGACGGCTCCAAGGCCGGCGGCTCCATGGCCGGCAGCTCCAAGGCCGACGGCCCCATGGCCGACGGCTCCAAGGCCGACGGCCCCATGACCGACATCTCCAAGGCCAACGGCTCCAAGGCCGACGGCTCCATGGTCGACGGCCCCATGGCTGACAGCTCCAAGGCCGACGGCCCCATGGCCGACGGCTCCAAGGCCGACGGCTCCATGATCGGCGGCTCCAAGGCCGACGGCCCCATGGCTGACAGCACCCTTGCTGACGTCGTTAGAGAACAGTGAAGGAAATTGACGGAGCCCTGCTTTGGCCTCTGATGTCCCTTCGGCTGATGCAACTGATCAAACCACATGACCCACGAGATGGAGGGATCACGAACTCAATGTCACACGGTCCGGCGCACTTCGCTCTTCTCGGCCTTGGGCTCATCTTAGCAGCAGCCCACCTCGATCTTGGCATCGGCCGCGGCCCACTTCGACCACGGCGTCGGTCTCGGCAATGGCGTCGGCATCGGCCTCGGCAACGGCCTATCTCCTCCGTGGCCCACCTCGATCTTGGCATCGGCCGCGGTCCACTTCGACCACGGCGTCGGTCTCAGCAATGGCCACCCACGTTCAAGCTACGCGGCCCATTTCGACCACGGCGTCGGTCTCGACAACGGCCACCCACGTTCAAGCTACGTGGCCCACTTCCCTCGAGAGGCGGATAATTTCACTATGAATGTTTCTTTCTCTCCCTCTCTTTATAAATATGGTTCCTTCCTCCTAGAAAGATATAGCGTGAGAAGAAAAAGATGATATCTTTTAGATCTTCAGAGATATCTTCTATTTTGAATATTTTCATAAGGGGGTTCAAGAGGTGCTAGCATCCCTCTTTCCCTAAGTGTCATCTTCATACTTTGAAGGTCTTTATCCATTCTTTTCTGCGTGGATCACTGTTAGAGGCCGGACACATGGACGGCTAGTGGCAGAGGATTCATCGGCTTCATCATTTTCTATATCGATAAAGGACTCAAGTACGAATAAATCTAATATTTTAGATTTTATTGGTAATTTAATAAATATGTTCCTAAGGATCCTGGGCATCTGAGAATTTTGTATTATATCTTCTGCTATGTTTTCATGAATTTGATTCATATTTAGAATGCATAATTCCCAACAATTTTTATTTTTTTAATTATTAAAGCGAGCCATCTTTATTTTTTCTTTCTATTTTTTTCTCCTTTCTTATTGTATTCTGTTCTGGAGGTCAGGCCTAGCCCCCCTCTCTTTCTGTACCATTTTAATTTTAAATTAATAAACTGGTAGGGGTCTATGCCAAACCCCTCACCATTAAGATGACTTCATATTAATAAATTTCTTTATTTCTAACAATTTTTTAATTTATTAAAAAATAGTTTTTTACAAAATTTTTTATCGAGTGGGTCGTGCCTGGCATGACGGGCCATGCAGTGTCGGCCCGTCATAGGCCATGCCGTGCCGGGCCAGTGGAAAAAATTTTTCGAGCCCGACACGGCATGGTTTACTGGGCCGTGCCGGCACGGCCCGGTATTGTAGCAGTACCGGGCCCTGCTCATGGCCCATGTGGGCCTGGGCCGTACGGCCCAGTGCCTACCTCTACTCACCGCTAAGAAAGCGCAGCAGAAGCAAGGTATGGAGCTTCAATCAATATACTTTCGAAGCAGCCCACAGAGTAGAACATCCATCAGAGCTTCGACAACTACCCCCGTCGAACCTACCGCTGGCTGGTGTTATTACTAAGATCACCATGGTCAGCTCCTTCCAGGGATGGCCAAACGAAGAGGAGAATCGGCTTAAAAGGGCCCGGTGCAAAGGGCTCGTCTTTTTAAATGAGGACTTCAAAGGAATACATTATCCCCAAGATATGAAACTCGGATCACCTTCGAGCAATGAAGACCTTCAAGGGACAGTACCCCCAAGACATGGAATTAGATTAAACCCCGAACATATTACCAATGAAGTATACCTAAACTGAGCCACTTTGCTTATTGTAATAAAACTTCACTCTTCGATTCAAATATTTCTTATTGAATAATAATCTTCCTTGAGTTGTGAAGGAAAGGCAGATCTTGACGGATCATTGACCCACGGGTCTGTCCTCCGGGCCTCAGCAAGGTTGATCGGAGTCCTTCGAACCTCGGCACGGTCGAGCCTTCTTTGTACCTTAGCTGAACCAAGTAAAACTTTCTTTGTACCTTGGCATGGTCGAGTTTTCTCCGTACCTTAGCTAGGCCAAGTAAAACTTTCTCCGTACCTCGGCACGGTCGAGCTTTCTCCGTATTTCGGTACGACCGAGCAACTTTCTCCGAACCTTGGTTGGGCCAAGTAAAATTTTCCTACCTCGGCACGGTTGAGCCTTCTTTGTACCTTGGCTTAGCCAAGTAAAACTTTCTTCGTACCTCGGCACGGTCGAGCTTTCTCCGAACTTTGGCAGGGCCAAGTAAAATCTTTTCTTCATACCTTAGCAGGGCCAAGTAAAAGATCCTTCGGGCCTCGATAAGGCTGATCGGAGTCCTACGAACCTCAAAATGATCGAGCGTTCTCCGTACCTTGGTTGGGCCAAGTAAAACATTATTTGTACCTCGGCACGACCAAGCAACTTTCTCCGAACCTTAGCTGGGCCAAGTAAAATTTTCTCCGTACCTCGACACGGCCGAGCAACTTTCTTTGAACCTTGGTTGGGCTATGTAAAACTTTCTCCGTACCATGGCAGGGTCAAGCAACTTTCTACGTACCTCGGCATTGCCGAGCTTTCTCCGTACCTTAGCATGGCCGAACAATTTTCTCTGAACTTTGGCCGGGCCAAGTAAAATTTTCTTCATACCTCGGCACGGCTGAACAACTTTCTCCGAACCTTGGCCATGCCAAGTAAAACATTCTCCATACCTCGGCAAGGCTGAGCAACATTCTTCATACCTTGGCAGGGCCAAGTAAAGCATTCTTTTACTTAGCAGGACCAAGTAAAAGATCCTCTGGGCCTTGGCACAGCCGACCGAAGCTTTCTCCGAAGCCCGACGAGATCGGTCTGAGTTATCCAAAACTTAACACAGCTAAGCATTTATTCTTCTGAGCTTCGGCATAGCTGATCGGATTATTTTATAACTCGGCAAGTCCGAGTATTCGCTATGCCTCGATCGGCCTAAGAAATTTGACTTCGGCATGCCCGAACCTATCTTATACCTCGGCAAGCACGAGAGAATCTATTTGTCGTAATACCTAATTAGCTAAAAAGACAAACATTCAGCAAAAAGAATGTACAATTGAAAATGAAAACTTCATTCATTTAGAATATAATTTTACAAGATATTACAGGTGAACGACAACATCAAAAATGTAAGAAAATTTTACATAATGAAAGTTTCCTAAAGTCTACTTGCTGTTACTGTAGCGAAAATACTTCAACTTGAGAGGAACGCAAAGAGCGCCTTCAAACTCCGTTGGATGGCAAACTTCGAAACTTGGGGCAAGGATATGGAAAGAAGCTCAAGCCAAATATACTTACGTTGAGCTTCCCATCCTTTAAGAAGACACCTAATGGATCTTCAGGCATTTCTTCTGGTGAATCAGCAGCAACCGTTGCCAACTATGGAAAAGCTTGAGGAAGACATACAAAAGGAGGTCTAGCGAGAACACTTCTTTCTTGCATTTTCAGTGTGACCTCTATGACTTCCTCCCTTCCTCTTCTTCACACTTATATGTTAAAAAAAGAAACTTCAGAGATGTCTCTAGTGGCGCCTCATTTTTGGCTTCATGAGATCCAGCAGAGTCACTCTTTGCTGCCCCTTGGTCTGTTTTTTTTTCCAGCAACTTCTTCATCCGAATTCTCAAGCTCAAGCTAAATCTTAATGAGGAAGACCAACTCTTCTACCTCTGATGACGACATGGGTAAGTTCACCCAGACTCACTCTTAATGGAAGGGAACTTTTCGTCGGACTATAGGCAGTACTCTCACTTTCCCTTTTTTCTTATAGCCGTCGAACGGGGAGCAGAAGCCATTAATTGGGAGAAAACTTGGGAATCAAAGCTTATCGACCTCCATACTTCGACTCTCGGTTGGGCCACCATGTCGCCCATTTGGTTTCCTCTGGGTGAAAAACTGAAGAGTTTCACCTCGCACAAGGAGATGGGTGCTTTTCAATCCTTAGATCGGCCACGTGTCGCCCTCACAGCCGCCCTCGTTGGGTATACGAAGAGTCTTTCCTCGCGCCACGAAGCTTAATGAAGGTACCCTCCCTCAATCTTAGCCTTTGCGGTCAAAATGCAAGGAGTTGTTTTTCGTTTTCAAAGCACGAAAAAGAGCGAAAGGCTAACCATAGAGGGGCACTTGGCACTTGACACGGGCACTTGACACGAGGAACGAAACTCTCCGATAGGCCAATCAATATAATCGGGCGGCAAACCCACATTGGGAGCATAGCTCATTAATTGATCAGCCGAAGCCATATGAAGATTCTACTCCCTATGCCCGAACCTCGCTTCGGACTAAGGAGTGGGGGGCTTGTGATGCGGAAAAAAAGTGTCACCGCATCAATAAACATACCTGATGACAAAGGTCGAGTTTTCAAAGATTGAGTTATCTTCGATTTGGCTGATCAAGCCATGTTTGAATTGACTGATTGGGCTACGGTCCAACAGACAACAAGAGTCGGTCTCCTCACCAACTCCAAAGTTAGTACCGACGTCATCGTTGGTCTCAACGCCGATACTAGAGTCGGTCTTCAAACCTCAGCAGGGCCGAGCTATCTTTGAACCTTGGTAGGGCCAAGCTGTCTCAGTACCTCGGAAGGGTCGGGCTATCTCCGAACCTCGGTAGGACTGAGCTATCTCCATATCTCGCCAGAATCGATCCTCATCTATTCAACGTAAGCGTCATTGCTGCTTCAAACCATGTCGGATAGCTCGAAGGATGAACTATTCCGATTGCAAAGATTGCGGAGCGAGCTTTTTAAAACAGAAACAGAAGCCAAATACAACAATCGGTCCATGATCAACTGGATTTCAAATTTCCGATAAAGCGTCCATCAGTTTCATCAATTGCCGATCCCTGTAATCGATGAGATTCCAGCCTTATCGGATGCCAACTTCCTAAAACGCGTCCAAAAAATCAAATAATAGCTTACCTCCTCAGCAGTGCACAAATAATAAGTCCCAAAACCCCGCAGGTATACTCTCGAAGGCAAATCTAAGCCCAAAACAAAACTCTAGCAAAGGCCATTATTTTTGAGAAATCATCTCAAGGAGAGAGATCTTTCTGCTGGAGCTTTATCCTCTCATCTGATTACTGAAGATTTTCACTGAATTGGACGTTGGAGAGTCTTTCGCACGGACCACCTCCTATGCTTCTTGCGTAAAGACTGCCTTGCAGGTCCATTCAGACGGGAGAGCGCTGTTCGGATCCCGACATGGATCGCCCCATGCCGGAGAACGGATTTCCGCAACATCAAGATGAATAAAGAGCAATAGTTTAAATAAAAACTCATTTAATGAACTAGTAAATATGACTAGATTCAAATGGAGGAGGTTTATATGGTTTGGGTCGAGTTACACTAGGATTGGGTCGGTCGGGCCCATTACCCAAGTTATGGATTGGGTTAGGTCAGATCGAATTGAAAATTATAAGTTGCGCACTTGGCTTGGAATTTGGTTTGGGTTTAATTTTTAAACTAGATCCAACCCACAGGTTTTTAAATATCGATTGAGTTAGATCTAATTGGGTTAGGATTGGGTCAGGTTATGGGTTGATCTGTAGATTTGGATAGAACATACCCTATTCAATTTGGGTGCTTAGTCCCCTGACCTAACCCATCTGCAGGATTGGATAAAACGTTCCCCGTTCCAGTTGGGTGCCTAGTGATGTATGATGATTCGCAGAGTGCTAAATCTTGTCAGCTAGTTGCAGGGAAAGCTGGTTGCAGGGAAAGTAACTTCTTACCATATCTAGGACTTTTCTCAGTTATAAAATCTTAAAATGATGTTAACCATTCGATAGGTTTGTCATCAAAGCTGTGACAGGAATCCAAGATAGTTTATTACTGAGCTGGATGTTTTTCATTGGGAGAACTGGTTCTTTCTTAGATAGCATTTATAAAGCCCTAAGGTTTATTATTTCCAAGTTTTCGGGGCCTTCAGGAGTTCATTGATAATCTACCAAAGTTTTGAATTTCTTAATGGTACGGAACTAACCTGTAGGCAGCGTTGATGACGAGTGTTTGAAGCCGTTCTCACTTCTCAGCTGACAGTATCAGCCTATAAAAGCTGTAATTTTATTGAATAATTATGGAATTTTCCTTGAGAAGTCTCGTTCGTGGCATTTTGTTTTTGGAGGTTGCAGAGTTCAAATGATTTGTTAGAAAATCAAAATACATTAGGAAAAGAGAGGATATGTGCTCGATATATTCTGCCTGGTCCTGGTTGTAAATAGTAATGTTTGCATTCTACAATTGTTCTGTTGACATTTTTAGATTGCGGTTAGGTGTCTATTGGCCCATGGAGTGGAGGATGTGACTTGCATATTTGGTAAAATAATCAACTTTATAACACAGTATAGGTTTCTCTAAATTATTTGAGAATTATTATAAATTTATTGCTATGTAATATGATGCAGTTTTTGGTACTATATGAATCGTCAGATGACAAAGTTTGGAGTAACTAGTCCCAAGCGCAGCCTGTTTAGAAGTTTCATTGATTTTTTCAAGCTCAAGAAACTGACGTCACTCCTTTATTGTCTGACATACATAATGTTCTCAATTTTCAGGAAAATAACAGGTAACCTATCAACTTGGATTATGATTTATATTTTTCTTTTTCCTTTATCAGCATCAAAGTCATACCAGTGCAAAGATCACTTGAAATAATGAAATGTCCTCGTTCTCTCTGTTCTCTTATTTTTCACATGCTCATATCTTAAGTTGACAGACCATAATGTTTTCTCAAGGTCTCATTCAAATTTGTCTTCTACTTGTGTATATGTTCCTTCCGTATCTGATACTACAAGTTTCATATAGTGGCTCAACTCCTTTAGATTCCTCCCATGTTCTATACTGCGTTACCATACAATACCAGTTGCAAAGATCTGCTGCTGTCACCTAAGTTTGCATGTTACGTGCCTGGCTCATGAATTAATAAAAAAAATTAAACACATGGTTCATAATGTCTGCAGCCCTGGTGGTATACTTGCTCATGCATGCTCTTATGCTTTTACTTCTTCCAGAAATATTATCATGTAGCACTAAAGAAAGATCCTAATCCTATCCATATCATGCAGCGGATGCTGTAAACTCTTTTTCTCTGAAAGGATTACTATGACCTTACGCGACGGGTGATTCCCATTTCTCGTTGTCCGTCTTTTTTTAAAACGAAGTGCAACGCCAAATTCTGTCTCTTTGTTAAGTTCATCCAACCATCTATTATCTTTTTCTATTTCTTTTCTTTTTTGCTTTTTGCAGGATATGTTTCTTGTTCCTGAGGCAAGTTTCTGTAACAAACACTGAGACAGTTGTACCACAACTTAACGCTCAAAATTTGTAAAACTAGTTCAAACACAAGTTCTTCCATAAAATCATATTATCATATGTACATCAGCCATTGTTCCTTGGTCATGAATGGATTTTTCCATGTAGAATTGATGAAATCAAACCAACGAATTTTACAGAATTCATTTGGAACTTTGTTCTACCACTAGATTGTACTGTTCTCCCTCCACCTATTTACCCTTATATACAGTTCTGATTCCCAGCGTTAGAATGGTGGCAAGTCATTCTGGTTTGACCTCAGCAGTGGAAGGTTTGAGAAGTAGTAGTCCTGGTTCGACACATCGATTGCAGGTGTTGGTCCAAAAGCAATGTATGAGCTCTGCAAGTCATCCAGATTTAAGTCCGTGAACCACTCGTTCTCTTCTTTCTGGCTTTGCTCCATTGCTGGCTGATACCCAGCTTTGTTGTTGGTTCTTGCTGTTTGCACTCCTTTGGAATCTTGAGATGGGAAAGCTTCAAGCTGGCTCGTATCATCAAAGTCCGGAACCACGACATCGTTATCTATGTCTGATTCGGGTGTCCTGAAGCTGTCTGATACCGTGTCGTCTGTAGAATCCGTCGTCTCTCCAAATGATGCCACCTCCTTTTGTTGTTGCATCTTCTCCCAGGTGTTCTTCTTGTTGTACAGCCGGCAAAGAACCCATTCATCAAGCTGCATCAAATCAAGAATTTTGCATCAGATCTATACTCTAGCAGCAGAAAAAAAAAAAAAAAGTGTTTGTGGATCACTGATCGTTGATGGCATACCCTTGTGCTTCCTTTCTTGTTGGTGGTTCGGCTTGTGTCGGGAAGCCTGTACTCATGCATGATCCAATCAGTCTTTGCTCCTCTCGGTGCCTTCCCAGAATAAAACACCAATGCTTTCTTGATCCCCAGCGGCCTGCTGCTCCCCTTCGGCATCACGGGCTTATCAGCTCCCGTGGCCTTCCAGTACCCCCTCCCGGCGGCCCTGTTAGGCCTCGAGCCGTTCGGGTACTTCCGATCACGAGGGGTGAAGAAATACCACTCCTTTTGCCCGAACAACGCTTTCTCTGCTCGTGTATCGCAGAAGCGAGTCATCAATCAACACCAGTTGCCACGTATGATGAATCATGTAACATAAGAGATGGATTTGGTTGTGCGGGTGCAATTAATACCTGGAAGCTCCCATGGATCATATTTGTAGAGATCGACCTCGGCGATGATGGGCACGGGCAAGCGCTGGTAGGTCACCTTCTTGCAGAGGTAATGGACGACAAGCTCCTCGTCGGTCGGGTGGAACCGGAATCCCGGCGGCAGGTTGAGCTCGGCCTCAGCATCTCTTCTCCTACTCCCCGTCGTCATCGCTCTTCTCTCTTCTAGCTCCCTCGTATGCAGCGATAATGGCTTGGGAGGTCGAGAGATTTTTTTTTTCCCCTCCTCCTCTGGGCTGGCAAGGCTGGTAGCGCAGGTGGAGAGGGATTTATAAGCATCTTCAAAAGGAGGCTGCTGTTCGGACGGCGGCCGCACGTGAGATCGCGGAAGCTTCCCTCGGTGGGAGTCAGGGGAGGCGACGGCCGACTTTGAGCGGTCGATTACATGGGATCTTGCGGCAGACGCACACAGTAATTCCTATGCGAGCTCCACATCCATCGTATTTTGCCAGGACCGGACGGATGGGATGTAAGTTCCCGAGTGCCCCCTCGTCGGAGAACCTTCTGGATCTATCATAGATAGAGAATCTTGCGGGTATATTACGGCATAAATATTTTAATTATGGGGTAATATTGGTAGGGGATGAAGGCATGGTTGGTGCATCTTCCCTAAATTAACTTTCTCTTTTGGCACGTGATAAAGACGAGAGAAATCGAACATAGAATCCATTGAACCAGGAGCGTTAGGTGGACTGGTGGCGGCGGAATTTGGGGGAGTTAATGTTGGCACGGGGGATGATGTCGCTGCCAAAGTTCGTGCACAGGTGTAGGGTTCAAGAACTTTCCTTATTTAAAAATGTTCTGTCTCCACCTAAGGCTCTTATCTGGAAAGAAACCGGTGTTGCCGGCTAAAGAGTTGGGTTAACTCGGTTTTGAGTGTCAGATGGGTCACCGAGTTGGGTTAACCCAGCCTTAAGTTAGCTAGTTTGATGAAGTCTCTTGCTTGATCGCCTTTTTAGATTGAGAATTCTTACTGAGCTAGTTTAAGCGTGCTTTACCAAGGGAGTTAGTTATTCTTGACGGTTGATCTATTTTTTGGGTCTACTATTAAGATCAATAAGAAAGGAATGAAAGAATTTTAAGGACCTTCAAAAAAAAAAAAAAGTAATATTAGTTTAAGCGTGCTTTACCAAGAGAGTTATTCTTGATGGTACGTGTTCATTGAACAAACTAGTCATGATTAATCTTGTTCGATCTGTGTTTTGGGTCTCCACTAGTAAAGAAAGACCAATGCAAAAGGAACGAAAGAATTTTAATGACCTTCAAGAAAAATCATGTAATGTTAGTTATGCTCGAGCAAAAGGTATTCATGTTATTTATTCTGTGAGAGAGGGAGACCTATCTGAACTATAATTTAGGTCCAAAATTTTATACCAAAATTTACCTAGAGTTTATCATAGAGTTTCAACGTAAAAGAAAAGGAACAAAAGAAAATGTAAGGTTGCTTTCTTTAGGTATGATCACTAGCTAATTGTGGAGTTCGTAGAGTCTAATAATTTTTATTTTATTTTTTCAGTTAGATGTACAGCATATACATAGTTCAATGGTATCCAATAAATGCTAGTAAGTTAATAAACTGTTATTATTTTTTTTTTTTTTTGTACAAACGGGCGATTACACAAGTTTAGTGCGAATCAATCCAGATAGATCAGAATATAAAATTTGCTGCAAAACAAAAGGACATGAATCACCCAGCCTCCGAATCCAAAAACCAGCGTGCTGAGCCACTGAAGCCGCCGTTCAGTCAGTCGCCGAATTAGCTTCACGGTATATATGATGGATCTGGGCAGTATCAACATCCTGCAGGATAGACCATATGTCCCTAAGAATCGGATTAGTAGGGGCTTCAGAGCAATTCTCCTTCCGCAGCCATCGAATGACCGTCATAGAATCACCCTCGATCATGAGCCTATGAGCATGAAGAATCCGAGAGGCATAAGTAATACCCGCCCAAGCAGCATAAAGCTTGGCCATAGAGACAGAGGAATTGAGGGTACCAAAACCTTCCATCACCAACATATCACCTTGCGGCCCGCGGATGATGAAGGCAGAACCAGCAAATTTTTCACGAACACTCCCATCAAAGTTGATTTTGATAAACCCTGGAGGGGGGCTTCCAAGAAATGAAAATCATATGTCGGTTCACTGCCGAAGCAGCAGAGGATCCCCAGAGGCCAGAGGAGTCAGAACCAACCGCATGAATAATACGGGTGCAGTCCATCGTCAAAGATCTAATCTTCCACACTAGCCAGTATGAAGAAATAAAGTCCTTTGAGAAGATGAGCTGGTTCCTCGACATCCATATCTGATATGCCGTGGCTGCCCAAAGACTACGCTTGTGCTGAGAGGCTCTTCGGAGATCATGAAAGAAGAGAAAATGCGGGGAGCCGAAAACATCCAATCTGCATGAATAACCCATCATGTGCCATATCCATCTAGCTCTGGGGTAAATGAAGATATAGCATGATCGATAGACTCCTCCTTTAAACCACACAGAGAACAGATCGACTGGATAGACAGATCCCTTCGAGAATATTAACTATTCTTCTCTTCAATGGGGATAATCAAATATGATTAAATCCTTTCAAACAACATGAGAAATTATTAATAATAATAATAAGTCTTAATCTCAATCCATTTAGGATTGGCTGCATGAATTTTTTTTTTAAACTTCATTCTGCATGGTTTAAAGTCTCATATTTTATATAAAATGAGCATTATTATTAAATATCTTAGTTTTCATTCTAGTAGATACTAAAATTTGCAAGGAAAATATTAATTCTATTGATTTAGTTTTTGAGGAATTATTCTGCTGCATCTCTGGAATGGGTTGGTTGTCGTTTCTTACTATCTTATTTTTTTAGATTTAATTATGTTATAAATAGAGTTGAATTTCTTTCTTTCTTTTTTTTGAGGAATGCAATAATGCCAATTATAAATAATTGAGAAAAGAGTTCATAATTATAATATCTGTTTATTAGAAATAGATTTCTAAAAGATACATGAGATTTTGCTTTGATGGCATGTTATTGAAAAAATCATAATTCTTTAATAATAATGATAGCGTTAAAAAAGAAAGATATCCAGCTGTCCCTGTTGCAAAGTCCGTTTCAATGTACAAAGCGTCGGCTATGGTAGGAATTAAAAAGAGTTTAAATTTATGCAATCTTATTTCTGTATACCAAAAGATTTTTTCATATTTAAAATTCGCGTCACCTATATCATAATGGAGTGCATCATTGCGTCATAACGGTGATAAAATAGTAAAATGACTCAGCTGAGCCAACTTTCGGCTATTCTGAGTCAATTTAAAAAGAGTTATTTGTGTGGTCTTATTTGTATACTTATCTCATAGTAAAAAATAAAAATGACTCGGTCGACCCAACTTTCTGCTGTTCCGAGTCAAACCAGCACGTTGCCGACTCTATTATTGTTCGGTGTTGGAAAAGTATAGAGGTCAAGATCGTATTATAATCTTGGCGGCTCGGAAAAAGAACCGTCAGCCGACGCACTCCGGTCAGAATGAGATGAGGACCAATGGGGGCAAACGAGCAACTAGGGTTGCAATGAGTCGAGCCAAGCTTTTTTTTGATGCTCAAACTTAATTTGTTAATAAATATTGAGCTTGTGTTTGAGCTTGTTTAAATTTAAAAAATTTTATTTAAACTTGGCTCGAGCTAGATTACAAAAAGTTCGGACTCGACTCGAACTCGGCTCAAGCTCACTCATTTAGTATGATTAGAAAGCTCGATAAGTTCGGCTCAGAAAAAGCTCGAGCTCAGAAAAAGCTCGGCTCAGAAAAAGCTTGTTTCAAGCTCGAGCTTGAATTGAGCTCATTTCAAGCGCAACTCAAATTAAGCTTGTTTAAAGCTCGGTTCGAGAATAAAAGAAAAAAAAAATTTTGATTCTTAAATTCAAAGAGCAGCTAAAGAAGATGAAAAGACTAAGAAGACGAAAGAACATCTTGATTATGAGCTCCTAATCGAATAGCTCATGAGCTCCTAATCGAGCCATCTTATGAAATCATAATCGAGTCATCTCATGAGTTTCTAATCGAATTTGCTTTCGTGCTTAAGATAAATGAGCTCTAAAATAAAGCTCAAACTTGATTCATTTATATGATAAGCTGAATGCGAACGAGCTTTTATCGAGCCGAGCTTGTGAATAATTCGGCTTAATTACGGCGGCGCTACAGCAACCCTCGGTCTTTTTCCATCAACTCTTCTTTTCCTCACGGGGCCCTTTCTTTGAAGGGGCGGGTCATACCCGTCCTTCGTTCTCATCCATTAACAAACTCCACCCACGCCCACGGTCCAACTTGGACCGGACGTTTGCTTGACTCGGCACGTCACGCCACGCCGGTGACGTGGACTCGGCTTTCCCGGCCGGCAGCATCATCCTCACCCCACTGATGCTCCCATGACTAAATTGTTCCATGACGTGGATTGATCGTTAAACTATCAGACTAATCGAACAAGTATGGAAGGTCTGAGCTCTTAGCTCTTCATGCAGGTGAAGTGGATCCGAGTTGAAACCCAGGTGAAACAAATCAAATAGCATCTTTAGAGAAAGGGAGGTGTATCTTTAGTGCTGCTGCTTTGTGGTCTCAATGGGTCAATGGATGGTACATTCGAGTTGATGATACCGTCTCCTCCCACATGGTGGTCGCTCTTTCTAGAATCGTTTCCTTGGAAAGGATAACAAGGAACAATAATACAGGAGCCAAAAGGCTTGAGAATCTAGTTACCAGCCAATGGATTGGGTAAGATAAGATTGAAAACTTGTGCTGGGAACTGATGCCATTATCTTAATTAGGCGCGTGACAGTGCTAAAGAATCCTTATCCCAGTTTGGATTGATGCCTTCCTAATTCTATGCAAGCCCTTAGAGGGTATTTTTTGCATGGTTAAGCCAGAATCCTATTAAATTAGCATACTTGGCAATTCATAGCCAGTCTTGTGCTTGACAGTATCTGTATCTTGTTTGGCTTAATGAGTTGGCTACTGTTAATTGGGCAGAGAGGGATTATTAACACAGCCATGAAGGCTAGTTTAATTTTTGCTATGAATATTCCAGCTAGCAGTGCATCTGGATTAGCTGGACAAGCATGGATGGTAAACAGGGCCATTTGCTGTTATCCTCTCTGTGAATGAATAGAGTCCCAGATGCAATGTATTAGCTACTGCGGCCTTTATGTCTTCTTGCCTCTTCTGCTGCGGCCTTAAAGCTGCTGCCATTACTTTAAATAAAGGATATTTATAGCATTTATTAATAGATATCATCTAGAAGCCTGCTGGCACTTGCTAATTTCATTTGTGAGATGATCGCATGCCAGCTGAGAAAATTATAATGTTTAGGAACTTCGTAAAGCATGCCTAACGCCAGAAACCATGAATACAAGGGGCAAAAAACCGAGAGCCGTGTTTGGAAGGAATCAATGAACTAATGAATCTATCATAGGTCAGAGTGAACCAAGTAATAAGATGTGTCCAGTTGTATTAGTTTAGCTGTATTAGCTGTATTACTCTCCAGGAAAAGGACAATTTATTTGACTGGATGACAGCCTTAACAAAAACATATAGTAAGGTCATTTTCTTAATAATAATAATATTTGTGTTAAGATATTATTGACCAACGCTGACACATGTCTAATAACCAGGTTTTGAACTAGAAGAAAGGAACAAAGGTATGGGATGATTGATGCAGTGAAGCGGAGGAAGTCCAGGATTAGTGCCATTTGGGTTCTTTACAGCTGTGTACCAAAGAAAAAGTGATATGAGCCTACTCCATCCCCTCCTCACAACACTACCAGTGCGCAGTGATTAGTGGGATGGTGTGTGTATATGGCTCGTTTGTCACTATAGAATTGAGTGATGCCACGAAACAACTCTCTTAAAGTAAAATCAATGAGATGGTGCTAAAGGTTTGATGGGCCCAGATAGCTGCAGACTGTAATGGGTTGGGTTAAGTGTCTTGTATGTGGTATCTGCCAAAAGTTTGCAGCCTGTTAAATCAATGGACCTAGAATGGGCCTTTCTATCAAACGTCTTGGTGGAATAGTATGCAATCAAGTACTAAATTTTCTTCAGAACCATATCCTTAAGAAAATTTTTCTTACTGTCAATTATGTTACTATTTAGTGGGAATCCAGTCTGCAACATTTCTATTTTGGAGAACAAAATGACAAAATATTTGTTTCAAGAACAGGGCAACAGAGTGTGTAGTAGATTCAAGCCTGATTCGGGTTTCTGTGAAAGTGGATGTGCTACTTGGCATGGCTAAGGGCACATGGGAGAACGTAAGGTTTCTTTGAAAAACTTTGGGCTAGGCCCATTCTCATCCTGGCCATCCCATTAACAGCCTTCGTTATGAATGGCTGAACTTTTTGTTGGTTACTGCAACCATGCCTGTTAAATTTATGCTAATTTTCTTGCTTTCCGCGAGAGATATATCATTGCGTTAGATCTTGCACCAATGATGATAGGATGATGTTGGTCCAGATAGCAACCCAAGAGGGGGGGTAAATTGGGTTTTTCAAAAATTTAAACTCTTTTGAAAGATAACCCCCAGCGGAAATAAAAACTTAGATTCACAAATTTAAAACTAAACAACTATAAATAGAGAGTTGAAGATAAAGAGACAATCACGGCAAACACAAAAGATTTTATAGTGGTTCGGTGTACCTACACCTACGTCCACTCCCAAGTACCTCTTGGGTCCACACTATAATCAAACTGATTACAGCAGAGTTGTTTTGCAAGCTCACAACTCGAACTTGTTATTTTCCCGGGTGCACAACGAACCCAGCTGGTTTTCAAGGCTCACCAGCACAAAACCTATAACCACAAGCTAATGCTTGCTCAAGGCTAACAGCCACAACTGAATCAATCACCAGATTGACCCAGCAAACAGTATTTATTTTTACAAAAAAAATAGCTCATTTAATGAGCAAATAATATACAATAATAAAAAAATATAAGAGATTAGGAACCAAAGCCTGATTCGGAGATCTTGATGGCTTCTTCCTTCTCTTCCTTTGAATGGATCTTTCTTTGAAGATGCTCTTGAGACTCAGAAGATCAGAAAAACTAGGGCTTCTTCCTTTTCTTGAGATTTCTTCTAAATAGAACAGCAAAGGCTTGGAATCTCTCTCTCTTCTTTTGGGGAATGAGTATGATCTTTCCTTATAAGTTTTCCCTCTTTTCTTTTCTGATAGATCTCAAAGATTTTCTCTATTCTTTTCTTTTTTGCCTCTCTCTTGTCTTCTCTCTTTGGATGCAACAGACCCTCTTCTTATAGATCCGATTAATCCACAAATAGTTTGAAACTATCCGTTAGAAGCAAATGTAAGAAGGATTAGATCCATAAATAACAATAGCCGTTGGGATTAAAATAGATAAAGATAAAGTTTAGAGTCGTTCTGACAGTTCTGGAGCCGTGTCTGACATTCTGGAGTCGGCTCTAACTTTTCTGGAGTCGGCTCTAACTCGAAATTATTTAATCCGCTCGATCTGGAGTCATCTCTGACTTTTCTGGGTCGACATAGAATTCTTCTGGAGTCGACTCTAGCAGTCTGGGAGTCGACTCTAGTCGTGGCCTGAAAATCCATCGTTCTGTTATTCTGATAGAGTCGGCTCTCACAGTCCCGGAGTCGACTCTAAGTCTGTGCCGTTTTCCAGAGTTGGCTCTGCGATTCCATGTGTCGACTCTAATGTCTGCAATCTTACCTTGACATTAGATTCGAACCAGAACTTGATTTGACTCTTGATTTTGATTATCAAGTAGACTTATAATCTGAAAAACTTAATCAAAATCATTAGTAACTTCAAATGTTATACTCAAATAGTTTTGTTAATCATCAAAATCCTCAATTGGGTCAACAATCTCTCCCTTTTTGATGATGACAAAAACTTTGAGTATATGCATTAAAAAATTCATTTGAATTGAGAATTATAGATATTGTTAAAGCTTAGAGAATTTGATGCCAATATTCAAAATGAATAAAAATAAACAAAACTTGACATCAATCAAAATGATTTAACTTTTATATGGAGAAATTTATTAAGCTCCCCCTGCATTGAATAGCTCCCCCTATGTAGATAAACTGAATTCTTTCTAAAAATTCACTCTTCTTTCTAGTCTCAGAATTGTTCTTCATTTTCTTTCTCTCTCTCTTTCTTATATGCATATACACTTATCTCTCCCCTTTTTTGTTATCAACAATAAGGTGAGTTTAAGAGCAATAAAGAATATTATTAGAGTAAGAATGTTGGTTCAAATAAACATAAAGATAGGAAACTTATTCATTGACATTCAATCAAACAATCATAGATAATTTGAAATAAAAGTGTAATATTCATTCAAGCACTTGTATTCCAAAGCAAGATTCATTATATGTATTTTAAAATGACAGATTTAAGTATGTAAATCCTAGATACATGCTAAGAAAGCAAGAAAGTAAGAAATCCTAAGATACAACCTAGGATTGAATATCAAAATCAAATATGCTTATATACAATTTTCTTTAAATGTCCAATCATTTCCATAACATCATCTTTTTGAGTCTTCTTAAAACTTTCAAGACAAGCTTCAATTTGAGAAACGGCGAGGTCGATATCTTTCTTCAGTTGACTGGTAGCATGAAGATAAGTTCCAGAACCGTCTGCAATGCCTTCCATCCTTTCAAAAATTTTATGAAGATCAGTGCTAAAGGATTCAACGGAATTGCTAATTGAAAAAGAAATCATGTCAAGTCTTGAATTAATCTCATCCTTTAATTGATTGAACTCCTCTCTTAATTTACACATATCATTTAATCTTTGACTATCATACTCAGCCAGTAAAGCTCTGAGCTGACCTATTACTCCTCAGAAAATCTTTCAGATGCCAATGCTGACTGATGTGGAAGTTGAGAGCTAGGTCCAGCCTCTGAGGGTCCAGCAGATGGTCCAGCAGAAGAAGGTCCAGCAGATGGTTCAGGAATGTCTTCTCCTCTGACTTCCTCAACTCTAACCTCTTCAGCTCTAGCCTCATGTCCTCTTTTATTCAATTTCCATTTTCTTTTCTAAAGCCCATTCGGTGAATTGTAGAGACACTATAGTAATCTGTATGTCTTAATTTTCTTAGTGGCTCATTGTCCATTATAAGTACACCTTGGCTTCTGAATACCAATGTTAAAACCATACCATATGGCAATGTAGATCTCTTCTTAGTAGCTGCTCCGCCATATAGCCTATCATCATTCCAGCAAGATTTACAAGTCTACCAGTGAGAATGCAGTCCATCAATAAGATGTCTCGCTCCGAGACATATTCAAACCTTCCGATTTTAGGAAATAGAATTCTTCCACAGATATTGTGAAGTAATCTGAGTTCCAAATTAAGTTGATTTGCCAAGATTTCCTCAAACTCAGAAACTTCTCTCCCTAACATCCTTGATAGTGCACCTCCTCTATCTTCATGATGATATTCAACAAGGCCAACGGTAGGCATTTCCAATAGATTACCAAGGGATTTGGTTGTGATGATTACCTTTGTTCCTCTTACAACACTCACTAAGCCTCCCTCTCCTCTACATAAATCATTATAAAATTCTCTCACTAGGGCAGGGTAAATAGGGATATCTAAAGAGCAAACCTTCTCCCATCCTATTTCTTTCAACAACCGCCCAATAGCAAAGCCCTCCGAAACAAAAAAGTTAAAATCAACTTTTCTTCCGGTAGTAATGGCCTTACCAGCTAATTGTCGACTCGAGGAGAAGATGGTGAGGGTGGAGAGTCATCTTGAGTGGCAGATGAAGAAGATGACGAAGGTTGCCTCCGATTTGAACGGCGCTTCGTCGGAACAGTCGAACCACCAATGATAGCATGCTTTTTGGGAGCCATGGGATTCGATTGGAATGAGTAATCAAGGGATTTGGAGGGTTTGGAATCAGTTTGGAACAGCTTGGAAAAGGTTTAGGAGACGATAGGTATCGTTTGGGCTCGACTCCGCCCTTTTTATTTTGACCTAGTTCCACTTAGAGTCGACTCCCAAAAATGAGGTGTCGGTTCCAAACTAGAGAATCTGTCAGCGCCCGAATTAGAGTTGGCTCTACAGAAGCCAGAGTCGGCTCTAATTGCCCAGACAGAACATCAAAATAAGAAGGTGTCGACTCCACAAACTGCAGGTGTCGACTCCACAATAGTTTCAGAGAAAAATCAATTTTCAAGGATCTGAAACTGATCAAATTAATCATCAAACTCTAGATAAGT
>UESW01001776.1:336734-358479 GCA_900491605.1 Calamus simplicifolius | reverse complement strand
CATGGTTTATTGATTCCTTGAGAACCATTTGCAATGTAAAAAGCTGTGGCTAAAATCTCTCTGGCCGTCCGAAACCACATCAATCAATCATTTCCCAGGATTCGAGTGGACCACACAGTGTGGCAGATCTTCTTCATGGAACATTTTGTTTCATGGCAATGGCAAGGGCTAGTTTGATCGCATTGTCAGAAAAAGATCGTTTCCTTGCTGAATTCCAGAACTTCTAGGCTCAAAGAAAGTATTCTAGAACTTCTCTGTTCTCACTGCCATGGTACGTAGCCTCATTCACTTCCCAGGTCCTGGTGCTAAAGTTTTAGACCAACCATACTTCGGGAAGAAGATATAGGCACCATGAAGCATGAACTCAGTGAGAGACATCCAAAACTCTCAATTTTTGAAAGAGGAGAGACAAATAGAGTAAGAAAACTATATAAACTTGATGAGGGGTAAAACCGTCGTTGCATTATTGACCGCCCACATCGATAATTGGATCATGCCCATCCAAACACCCTACCAGCCAGCTGGCATAACATCCAAGCAACGAAGCCGAATCGCCTTTGATAAAGTCGGGTCGCCCCGACAACCGAACCATCCTCATACCTCGGCCATATGAGCCGAGCCATTCCTCGGTAACCCGAGCTATCCTTATACCTCAGCCATCCGAGCTGACCATACCTCGGCCATCCAAGCCGACCATACCTCGGCCATTCAAGCCGATCCATTCTATACCTCAGAAAACTAGGTTATTCCTCATTCTGGCCGAACCAAGGCATTCAAAATACCTCTGCGGAATCTGGTGCAGGAGAGTTCGAATTCACTATAACTGAATAAGATTCCAAGCGGGAATCATGCCCAGAAGTGGCCTAGGACCCGCAAGAGTGGCCTAGGTCTATGTGATCACTAAATCTCAAGGCATCAACCAGTTCTCCAGCCGTCGATCCTCTAACTGACAAGATGCGGACCTACTGGCCTCATAACAAACTTGATTCGAATCCGTCTCAAATCCTAACAGTTTTCAGACCCCATCCAGGGCATGTCCAAGGAATCAGGTGATCGCCTATAAATACCACAGCCCTCCAATCTCTCAGGTATGCCAATTTTGTATGCATTCTTATGCAACTCTTGGGCAATTCTTACGCAACTTTTACGCAATTACTCACACTGGCTTTGATATTCCATTGAAGCTCCTCCTGAGCTCAGAGCTCTCGAGAGAGAACACCCGCCAAAGGAGAACTCCTCTGTGAGTCTTCTCCTCACATCTGCTTGCTGTGAATCTCCACTGACTTGGGCGTCGAAGGGTCCTCCGCAGAGGGCAACCCCCAAGGCACCCTCTGCGTACGGACTATCTTGCGGGTTCCACCCCGAGGCGACAAGATCGGCGTCCGGATCAGGAGCCAGAAGCGCACCCGAGTTGAGAACGGATTTCCGAGGCAACATATTGGCGCTAGAGGAAGGGCCCCAAGTCCCATAAACTTGTGATCTAGAAGACAAGACTCAAGAACCAGAGGAAGCATTCTCTAATGGCCAATCGGAAGAGAGCTACATCTGAAGCTCAAGACCAGGCCGCCTCTCAAAGGTCTGATCCGATTAGCGGTATGGTACCTCCACTGCCATCGCCAGCTGAAACTCCTTCGCCACCGGCAATGGTGGTAATGTTGGACCAGTTCGCCACTCTGATCCAGCAGGTTCTGGCATTGACCCAGTTGGTCCATGGACTCCAAGCGACTCCTGGCCCTGCCGTCCTGCTCCTCAGCTTCACAACGAGGCCGCTGCCCCTGCTCCGCCAGCAATTTCTTCCTCTAATCTGCCAGAAGCAGCGGGTTATCATCGCCAGCCCGCAAAGGCAAAACCAGCTCTGCAACGAGCTGGAGGGAAGAGCCTACTCAGATCTAGGCGGGTTCGCTCCCCTTCTCTGGTGTCTTCCCAGAACTCGACACCGCTGCCGCCTTCCCATCGCCCGATCCCTCCTATCACTCTGGATGAGAGGATCATGCAGCATATGCAGGAGATGCGCAAGAATGGCGTCGAAAGTTAGATGCCGCCAGGCAAGCTCCTCCATTCCAATCAAAAGCGGAGCAGGGCATCCCCTTCTCTGAGAGGATTATAAGGGAAATGATTCCCCCTCATGTCAAGCTCCCTACCATCGAGCCGTACCATGGATCTACCGATCCCGACGACCATCTCAGTAGCTTCAGATCCATCATGATGTTCCATGGGGCATCAGATGCGATCCTGTGCAGAGCCTTCCCCTCCACCTTAAGGGGATCTGCCGAACCTGGTTCAATAGCTTGAAGCCAGTTCCATTGATTCTTTTGATGAGCTGAGCTGTTTGCTTATCAACCAGTTTGTCAGCAGCCGTCGCCAGTGACAGAGATCCGATTCCCTCTCCGAGGTCAAGCAGAGAGAGGGAGAATCGCTAAAGAATTACCTCGGCCGCTTCAACACGGCCCTCTTTGAAGTCGACCATCTCAACCACGAGGTGGCCATGTCCACCCTGGCCATAGGAGTATCCAAGGAGGGAGACTTCTACCTAGCTCTGGAGGTTAATTACCCGAAGAGCCTTTCGGACATGATGTCCCTGGCGGACAAGTATGCCAGGGTTGAAGAATCGAAAGGTCAGCTCGGGCCGAGCAGCTAAAGAAGAAGGAGGAAAAGGGCTCGGACAAGCAACGGGCCTACCGCCGCACTAGCCTGCCTTGCCACCACCAAGCTCCTCCGCCGTCACCTCGAGATCGAACTCAGAGTCGGCCCCAAGGTTCGACTGCTACACTCCCCTTACCGTGCCAAGAGTGTAGATCCTGATGGAGATCGAGCAAAATTTTCCGGCCTCCCCCTCTCCGGGGCAATGCAACTCGAGGGACCCTGCCAAGTACTACCGCTTTCATCGAGACTATGGGCATGATACTGGAGACTGCTGGCAGCTAAAGAACAAGATCGAGCGATTGATCCGGTAGGGTAGACTAGACTGGTTCAGGGGTCCCCCAAAGCCGAACAATGAAGAGAATCGCCAACCCGAGCCTCACCAACTTCCTCCACCGAATCCCTCGGTCCTCGGCAATGTCAATGTGATAATGGTGGCCGGATCCCCATCCTCTTGGCCGGGCGAGGAGGAAAGCTCCAAAGAAAGCTTGAATCGATGAGCTCACCTTCTCTAATGAAGACCTTGGGGAGGTACAGTACCCCCATGATAATGCTCTGGTTGTATCTTTAAATATGACAATTATGATGTACACCGAATTTTGGTTGATAGTGGAAGCTCTGTTAACGTTCTGTATTTCGATGCCTTTGTGAGATTAAAATTCTGAGTAGAAAGCCTCCGACCGGTGGAATCCACCCTAGTGGCTTCACAGTGACTCCATAATCCCTGAAGGAGTCATCACTCTGTCAGTCCGAACCGACACCTGGCCCCGCGTGGCTACCGTGCTCATAGATTTCCTCGTGACCAAGTTGAGGTCTCCCTACAACACCATCTTCGGTAGACCGGGGCTAATATCTCTCAAAGCCATCATTTCCATTCCCCATCTCATCATGAAGTTTCCCACTGAATGGGGAGTGGGAGTTGTTCGAGGAAGTCAGATCATAGCTCGGCATTGCTTCGTCGCCGACCTTCAATCCAGAAAGCCCGAGGTGGATGGGCTGGATGCTCAGGAAAATCTTGCCGAGCAACAAGGAGAGCCGACCGAAGAACTAGAGGAGGTACCACTTGATGAGGCTCGGCCCAACCGAACTATAAAGGTCGGATCGCAACTAGAAAGAAAGCTTCGACAGGAATTAATCGAATTCCTTCGAAGGAATGCCGACGTCTTCGCTTGGTCTACATCAGATATGCCCAGAATTAGCCCAGACATCCTGGTCCACCGCCTCAGCGTGGACGAGACATTTAGGCCCATTAAGCAGAAGAAAAGGAGCTTCTCCCCAGAGCGCCAAAAGGCCATCGAAGAAGAGGTGGATAAGCTCATCAAAGCCAAGTTTATCCGAAAGGTTAGTTACCCCGACTGGCTGGCAAATGTGGTCATGGTGAAGAAGTCGAATGGCAAATGGAGGATTTGCATCGACTTCACCGACCTCAATAAGGCCTGCCCAAAAGATAGCTTCCCTCTTCCGGATCGATCAGCTCGTGGATTCAACTTTAGGCCATCAAATGCTAACTTTTATGGATGCCTATTCGGGCTACAACCAGATCCAATGGCGCCCAAAGATGAGAAGAAAACCGCCTTCGTCACCGACCGAGGTATATATTGCTACCGAGTTATGCCCTTTGGTTTGAAAAATGCAGGTGCCACCTACCAAAGGCTGGTCAACAAAGTCTTCAATGAGCAAATCGGTCGGAACATGGAGTGTATGTTGATGATATGCTGGTAAAAAGCAAGGAGGCATCCCAGCACATCGAGGACCTTGCGGAGAGCTTCGCTACACTTCAAAATATCTGATGAAGCTCAACCCCATCAAATGCACCTTTGGGGTCAACTCCGAGAAATTCCTCGGCTTCATGGTTTCCCAGCGGGGCATCGAGGCAAACCCTGAGAAGATCCAAGCCCTGCAACAAATGGCCCCGCCTAGGTTAGTCAAGGACGTGCAATGCCTCACTGGGAGAGTAACAACTCTCAACCGCTTCATTGCTTGGTCGGCCGAAAAATGCCTTCCCTTCTTCAAAGTGCTTCGGTCAGCCAAAAACTTTCAGTGGACCCCAGATTGCCAGAAGTCCTTCGAAGACCTCAAGAAATACCTCGGCTCACCACCTCTCCTCAGTAGCCCAAAGCCAGGGGAAGTGCTGAATCTATACCTGGCGGTCTCTGAAGACGTTGTTGGCTCGGTGCTAATCAGAGAGGAGAACAGAGTTCAAAGACCTATCTATTATGTCAGCAAATTGCTCAAGGACGCTGAAACAAGATACTCGAGTCGAGAAGATGGTCCTAGCCTTGGTGACATCGGCCCGAAAGCTGCGGCCATACTTCCAAGCGCATATTGTCATCGTCCTACCGACCAACCCCTCAAGGCAATTATCCATCATCCAGAAGCATCGGGGAGAATGACCAAATGGGCTATCGAGCTGAGCGAGCACGACATTCAATATCAGCCTCGTCCAACCATTAAAGCTCAAGTTTGGCAGACTTCCTCCTCGAATGCACCATACCCGAAGATAGCTCTGTTTCGGATACCCCCGGACAACCAAAGCCCAGCGCCCCATGGTTGCTTCATGCCGATGGATCCTCCAGCGCGGGTGATTCTGGCGCCGGTCTTGTCCTCACCAGTCCGGAAGGTGCAACCTTTGAATATGGCATTTGCTTCTCCTTCCTGGCTTCAAACAATGAAGTAGAGTATGAAGCCTTGCTCTTCGGACTCCGAATCACCCACGAGCTTAAAGTCAAAAAACGGATTGCCTACACCGACTCCCAATTGGTGGCTAGCCAGGTGCAGGGAGAATTCGAGGCTCGAGAGCGAGTATGATTCGGTATCTCCAAAAGGTGCGCGATCTATCCTCCTATTTCGATGAATTTAAAATTGTCCAAATCCCAAGACTGAAAACATGCGTGCCGACCTTCTGTCCCGCCTGGCAACTACGGAGTCAATGGATCTCGAGCAAAATTTCACCTGGAGGTCCTGAGAAGCCCAGCATCGCCGATGTTGATCAGATGATGCAGGTTGACACCAAACCATCCTGGATGGACCCCTGCACTAGTACCTCAAAGAAGGGTTACTGCCCACTGATAGAAAGGACACAAGGAAGTTAAATTGCAATCATCTTATTATGTTCTGATTGATGACCGGCTGTACAAGCGGTCCTTCTCAATGCCGCTGCTCAAATGCCTCCGGCCAACAGAGGATGACTATGCTCTTCGGAAGGTCCACGAAGGCATCTGTGGCAATCACCTTGGTGGTAGGGCCCTATGCCACAAAGTGCTGCATCAAGGGTATTATTGGCCGATGATGCAAAAAGATGCCGATGACCTCGTTCGAACTTGTGATTCATGCCAGAGGCATTCGAATGTTCAAAGGCTCCCTTCAACGCACCTGACTTCCATATCATCCCCCTGGCCCTTCGCCAAGTGGGGGATGGATATTCTTGGCCTTTTCCCCTTGCGACAGGGCAAAGAAGTTCTTGCTTGTTGCAATTGATTATTTTACTAAATGGGTTGAAGCCGAAGCAGTCGCCCAGATAACCGAAGCCCATGCTAAAGACTTCGTGTGGAGATCCATTATCTACCGCTTCGGTCTTTCCCACACTATCATCATCGACAACGGGAAGCAATTCGATAACCCTAAGTTCCGAGAGTTCTGCGAGGATCATGACATTCTCCATCGCTTAACATCGGTCGGACATCCTCAAGCCAATGGAGAAGCCGAGGTAACCAACCAAACTCTCCTACAGGGAATCAAAGCTCGACTCAACCGGCACGAGGCCGATGGGCCGAGGAGGTCCACCATATATTGTGGGCATATCGGACTACCGAGAGAGTACCCACATGGCAGACCTCATTCAAGATGGCTTTTGGCACAGAAGCCATAATCCCTGTGGAGGTCGGACTCCCCTCCCCTCGTGTGGAAGGCTATTCAGAAGAATCCAATGACGAGCAGCTCCGAACTAACCTTGACTTGATAGAAGAAGTTAGGGAGAAGGCCCGAATCCAATGGCCACCTACCAACAAAGAGTAGCTCGTTACTACTCCACCAGAGTCCGAGGGAAGTTTTTCCTCCCCAGCGATCTGGTGCTTCGGAAGGCATCCGTCTCGAAGCCACTGGAGCAAGAAAAATTGTCCCCTAATTGGGAAGGTCCCTACCAAGTGATGGAAGTAATCAGACTTGGCACCTACAAACTCCAAGATTTGGATGGAAAATCTATTCCTCGGACAGAACTCGGATAATCTCTGCGCATACCATCAGTGAAAGTACGCTCTTACTAAACTCATTTTTGTTCATTGAATTAAATTTAATTCTCAAAGGCTTGCAAAATTCTTATAACTCTCCTTGAAAACTACAATGAGAAGCAGGTCATGAAATCCTCGGCTGGGCCAAGCGATCTCCGTACCTTGGCCGCGCCAAGTAAAATATATCGGCCTAGCCGAGCGATCTTTGTACCTTGGCTGCGCCAAGTAAAATATATCGGCCAAGCTGAGCGATCTTTGTACCTTGGCCGCGCCAAGTAAAATATATCGGCCTAGTCGAGCGATCTTTGTACCTTGGCCGCGCCAAGTAAAATATATCGGCCTAGCCGAGTGATCTTCGTACCTTGGCCGCGCCAAGTAAAATATATCGGTCTAGCCGAGCGATCTTCGTACCTTGGCTGCGCCAAGTAAAATATATCGGCCTAGCCGAGCGATCTTTGTACCTTGGCAGTGCCAAGTAAAATATAATCTTGAAGCCTCGGCCAAGCCGAGTGATATATTCTTGAATCCTCGGCCAAGTCGAGTGACGGTCTCTGTACCTTGGCAGCGCCAAGTAAAATATAGTCTTGAAGCCTCGGCCAAGCCGAGTGATATATTCTTGAAGCCTCGGCAAGCCGAGTGACGGTCTCCGTACCTTGGCAGCGCCAAGTAAAATATAATCTTGAAGCCTCGGCCAAGCCGAGTGATATATTCTTGAAGCCTCGGCCAAGCCGAGTGACGGTCTCCATACCTTGGCAGCGTCAAGTAAAATATAATCTTGAAGCCTCAGCCAAGCCGAGTAACGGTCTCTGTACCTTGGCAGCGCCAAGTAAAATATAATCTTGAAGCCTTGGCCAAACCGAGTGATATATTCCTGAAGCCTCAGCCAAGCTGAGTGATGGTCTCCGTACCTTGGCAGCGCCAAGTAAAATATAATCTTGAAGCCTCGGCCAAGCCGAGTGATATATTCTTGAAGCCTTGGCCAAACCGAGTGATACATTTCTAAAACCTCGGACAAACCGAATGATATATATCCGAAGCCTCGGCCAAACCAAGTGATATAGTTCTAAAGCTTCGGCCTGATCGAGTGATTCCTCAAACACTCTGACGTGACTAAGGCATCCTATCATGCTTTGGCAGAGGTAAGTAACCTTTCTCCGCTTACCAGCAAGATTATGCAAGTTATTTCTTTTCAAAGAAATACATACTTCATCCCTTAAATAAGATCATGTTTACCGCATGAGCTCACAGGGCCGCCCAGGCCTCCCCTCTGACCTAAACAGAGATAAATACTTCCTCCACATAGGACTAAATGTCATGTTAATAAAAACAAGGTAGCAAAAGCGCTGCTGGACTTATAGATTATGCTACGGGCCAAAAAGCATAAAATGAAAATAGCAACTCTCGACACAATCACATCGGAAAAAGAAACAGATGTCAAAAGAAGAAAGAGTAAAAACTTTCTTTATTAATGAAATAATTACAACCTCCTGAGAGGCATTACAAGTGCATCATAGCACAGAAAATACAAATAAGATAAAAGCTCGGCTGAGCAGCTTCGGTCGATAACGATGTCTCTACATCCGACCCCAGAAATCAGAGAAACCAGACAAGCTCTGTTGAGCCACTGGTTAATGCCAAAGAACAAAGTAGGCTATCCACGGATCCCTCGGATGAACACGTTGGGGGATCATAACCAGGTCAAAGACCCGTTGATGTTTATGCCAATGAGGCATCCCCTCCAAGTGGGATGCTGATCTGCTGGCCACTACCAACAACATAGACAGAGAACTAGCAGACCCACACTGCCCTCCTCCCTCTTCACATGGAAAAAGATTCCTCAGGTGGATGAACTGAGGAATCCAAATTAGGAGAGGAGGCAAAATGCATGTTAGCCATGGGGGATACGTATGCTTTGCATTTCCTTTGGTCCCCATGGCAAGTGGCAAAAGACACACAGGAAGTGCATACATGCGCTCCCCATATGACCTCTGCGGCATCCCGTGCGCTCTCCATATGATCTCTAAGAATTCCTCCCTTGAGGACTGCCTGCTCTTCAGCAACTTCTCCATCACCCCAGTTATCCGGGGTGAACCAGCTTTCAAAAGGGTAGCTCGATCTCCCCATCCCTGATGAAACAAACACCATGAAAGCCCTTACAACTCACAGAAAGAGAATGTCTTGGGAGATAGCCTAACACGGCTCGCTCTCCCCATTTTATAGGCAAGCAAGCTGAGAGTAGTCATTTGTTGGCTCAGATGACAACCCAAGAGGGGGGGGTGAATTGGGTTCTTTAAAATTTAAACCTTTTTGAGTATTGTTTGCTTAGTGAGTGAAAGTGAATGCAGATGCTAAAACAAAATACAATCAATAAGATAGAGATAGAGATAGAGATAGAGATAAAAGAGACACGGCAAACACAAAGATTTTATAGTGGTTCGGTGTATCCAACACCTACGTCCACTCCCAAGATTCACTTGGGTCCACACTATAATCTTCCTTGATTACAGCCGAGTTGTTTTACAAGCTCACAACTCAAACTTGTTATTTTCCCGGGATCACAACGAACCCAGCCGGTTTTCCGGGCTCACCAGCACAAAAACCCTAACACAAGCTATACTAAGCTTGTACCGAGGTAAGACTACCCCCACTAGTTCAATCCCCCAGATTGAACTAGACACAAATAATAGAAATATTATTTTTTAATTACACAGCTCCTTAGTGAGCAGATAATCAAATAAAAGAACAGAGTTTAGAAAAGCCTGATTTGTAGTTGGTTGGCTTTTGAGCTTTTCTTCTTTTCTTCTTTTCCTCAACTCCTTTGAAGTGTAGAATCGGGCCTCAGCTTGGATTCTTCACGGATAGAATGTTGGAGTTGATTTGAGCTTTTTCTTCCTTTCTTTGAATATTGAAAATCTCTTGAGTCGCTCTTAAATAGCTCTTGGATTTTCTTCTGAAGCTCTCTTGGATTGTTGAACTTGAGCACAGACGAAGCTTCCTTTGATTTCATACTTTTCTTTCACTCTATTTTTGAATCTTGGATTTTTTCAAATGATGCTCTGTTTTTTCGATTTTTTTCTTTTTCTCTCTTGATGTGAATATCTCTCTATTTGTATATGTTTGATTTGAAAATGGCTTCTCTATTTATAGATTCTGCAAAAATATAGCCGTTAGAAACAAAGAAATATAGTCGTTAATGAAAAATCTTACCGTTGGCGCTGAGTTGGCATTCAGAAAAATCACGCCCATATTTGTTGGAGTCGACTCCAGCTTTGGGCAAGTCAGCTCGAAGACGCGATACCAAAAATAGAAATATTCAGAAAGTTAAAGGGTCGACTCATCGAAAATAAGGTGTCGACTCCTGACAGTCGGGGGTCGACTCATGAAAGTTAGGGGTCGACTCGCGAAGTGCTCAGAAAAATAATTCTCTGGAGTCTGAGCGGAGTCGACTCACACAGTCATGGAGTCGGCTCGACAGAATTGGGGGTCGACTCTTGAAATCACAGGGGTCGACTAGTGAAAATCAGGAATCTCTGTATACTGAGTGGAGTCGACTCTGAAACTCTAGAGTCGGCTCCGGAACGTATCAAAAATCAGAGTAATTTCTGATTGACTTGAAATTCGTTCCAGATTAATTTTAAATCAATTTTTTGACTTAATACAATAAAATTTTCATTAGGAATCAATTCAAGAAATGTTCCAAAAACTCATTGATTGAAATATAAGTACAAAAATTTCTTTTTGAAAGCTTAAACATGGAGCTTGAAGTACTTTCAAATTGATTAAAGTCATACTTAACATACTCATTGATTGTTCTAAATAAATTCATTGCTCATGTAAATAAACTCATTGCATCTTTTAATATACTCATGGCTTTTGGTAATCATCAAAATCAATAAGATTGGGGCAACAATTTCTTAACAATCTCCCCAACAATCTCCCCCTTTTTGATGATGACAAAAATATTGAGTATATGCATGATTGATTAAGAATTTATTTTATATTCATAGTTAGGCTCCCCCTGAATGAGGTAGCTCCCCCTATGAAACTCAATTAAGTATTCCATTCATTCAATTAAGCTTATACACAATTTAATGTCAAAGTACAGTCTTTTCTAAATTGCTTTTTCATTCATTTACTGTATGTGTAATGTTTAATTATTCAAATATGCATATCTAATTTCGATTAATCTCTCAAATATCTAATAACATTCGATTAATCTCTCCCCTATGTATATACAGTTATAAAACTCTCCCCCTTTTTTGTTATCAACAAAAAGGTAGAGATGCATCAAACATAATCATTCATTCAAGATATGTTTTAACAAAATCTGAGATTCATTGATAATAGGAGAAGTACATTTAAACTCAGATTACATTGAGCATTCAAAACAGACTTTTCATTACATCAATGTATCAAAATGTAAAACATAAAGTGAACTTCATTACATTGCAAAGACTAAGCATCTAATACATCAAAAGTGAGTCCTTACAATCCTAGTTAAGTGATCTATAATATTTTTCATTCCGTCTGTTTGAATCTTAACATAATCCTTCAGTCTTTCATCTACAAAAGTGCAAGCAGTCAATATTTTGTCTTGGAGTTCAGCATTGCATTTTGCATAGGTTCACCATCTCCACAGATGTCTTTAAGTTCTTCAAAGATATTCTTTAGGTCTCCACTTAAAGACTCAGATGAAGTGCTAAGAGTTGATTCAATCTTGGTGATCCGATCATCTAAAGAATAAAGAGTTTCTTTAAGATTCATAAATTTGTTTCAAACTCTGATTTCAATTTATCTGCCTGATCATCAAGAAGACCTTTAAGCTGCCTTAACTGAAGATCTGAGAAACCGACAGATGAAGATGATGACCGATCAACCATCGGAGCAGGGGAAGGGACTGGAGCAGGAACAGGAGAGCTCGGAGGTACAGGCGATGAATGTCTAACTGACGGTCCAGGTGCCTCAAGTCTGCGGCTCTATCTTCCATCATACCTTTCCTTTCCCATCTGCCATTCTTCTTCACAAAACCCATTCTATGAATAGTGGCCAAACTATAGTAATCGGTATGTCTTAAATTCCTCATTGGCTCACTATCGGATATGATTATCCCTTGGCTTTGAAAATTTTAGTAAGAATCATGCGTAGGGTAAACTGGATTTTCTCTTGCTTCCACAATCAGCAATGTACCATAATATCATGCTCGAAAGATTAATGGGTTTACCAGTCACTATTGCATCCATTACAAAGATATCTCTTTCAGAAACATAGTCAAATCTCCCAATCTTGGGGAATAGGATTCTACTACAAATATTGTGGAGAAGTCTTAATTCTAAGGACAGTTGATTAGCAAAGACCTCTTCAAAACCAACAATCTCCCTGTTAAGCAATCTTGATAGAGCTGGGCTTCTATCTTCAGAAGAAAAAGTAGATGTACCCGACTGGAAGATCCAACAATCTAGAAAGCAAATCCACTGTCACAGATATTCTATTTCCTCTAATGATGCTTACAAGTCCATTGTCTCCTCTTGATAGATTCTTATAAAATTCTTTGACTAGGGCTGGGTAGGTAGGACAATCTAAAGAACAAATCTTTTCCCAACCCATTTCAATCAACTGCCTCCCCACAAGAAATCCTTCGGCCTCAAATAATTCAAAATCGACTTTCCTCCCGGTTGTTATCACTCTATCGGCAAGTCGATCTACCTGAGATGGAGCCGTAGAGGGAGAAGCACTAGGAGTCGAAGAGGATGAGGTTGAATCCATGCTCGGTGAAGGTTCACGAGCGGGACGCCTCACAGTCTTCCTCACCGCCTTCTTCTTTTACTCCGGCCGCACCAAGGCTAGATCCACGGGTTTTAGGAGCCATTTGATCTAGTGGAAGGGTTAATCAGGGATTTCTGAGGATTTGGTAGGTTAGGAAAAATTTTGGAGAGAGTATTTGAAGGATTTGAGACGATAGAATGAGCGGCGAGTCGACTCTGCCCTAGATAAATCGACCTGGGACCACTTCGAGTCGGCTCCCACAAAGCGAGGGGTCGACTCTGGGTAGTCACAGAAAACTATCCCGAAGTGGAGTCGACTCGCGCAGAGAAGGGGTCGACTCTAGAGTTTCAGTAGAAACATGGAGTCGACTCCGATACTCACCGAGTCGGCTCCGAGACCATTTCAGAGCAAAAAACATAAAGTTTCAGATAATCTGAAATGTGTCCGGATATTGATCTTAAAAATTGATAAAATAATCATTGGATTTTAATAGATCAAAGATGTGAATTCTAGATAGATTTCCTTAAAGATCAAGGATTTGAAAGAATTTAGATAAAATTTCCTTAGGGGTTTCAAATTTATTCTAATGGATCACAAATCCCTAACTCTCCTCTAAGATAACAGAATCTTTCTTCACTTAGGGTTTTGTAAATATATCAGCTAATTAATCTTCAGTATTCATATAATCAAGACAAATTTCATTATTGGCAACATGTTCTCTTATAAAATGATGTCTAATTTCAATATGTTTTGTTCTAGAGTGAATTGGATTTTTAGTTAGATTGATTGCACTTGTATTATCACATCTTATAGGTGTCTTATCAAGTGTGATACCATAGTCTTCAAGTTGTCGCTTAATCCATAGGATTTGAGCACAGCAACTTCCAGCTGCAACATATTCAGCTTCAGTAGTTGATAATGCAACTGAATTTTGCTTTTTGCTAAACCATGAGATTAAGTTACTTCCTAAGAATTGGCATGCACCACTTGTGCTTTTTCTATCTAACTTACATCCAGCATAATCAGAATCAGTATATGCAATTAAGTTCAATGTTGAGTCTCTAGAATACCATAAACCTATTTTTTGTTCCACTTAAGTATCTTAGTATTCTTTTAACAGCAATTAAGTGTGATTCTTTAGGTTCAGACTGAAATCTAGCACATAAGCAAACAGCAAACATTATGTCTGGTCTACTTGCAGTTAAGTAAAGTAGGATCCGATTATACCTCGATAATATTTTTGATCAACCTTCTTACCTTCTTCATCTTTGTCCAGCTTGCATGAAGGACTCATTGGTGTTCCGAGGGGTTTGATTGATTCCATACCAAACTTCTTTAGAATTTCTCTTGTGTACTTTGTTTGGTTGATAAAATTCCCTCTTGCTTTGTTTGATTTGGAGTCCAAGGAAGAAGTTGAGTTCTCCCATCATGCTCATTTCAAATTCTCCCTGCATTAACTTAGCAAACTCTTGACATAGAAGATTGTTAGTAGCACCAAAAATGATATCATCAACATATATTTGAACTACTAATAAATCTTTACCTTTTCTTTTCAAAAACAATGTTTTATCTACATTTCCTCTTATAAAATCATTTTTAATTAAGAATTTACTTAATCTATCATACCAAGCTCTAGGTGCTTGTTTCAAACCATATAATGCTTTGTGCAATTTAAAAATGTGATTTGAAAATTCATGATCTTCAAAACCTGGTGGCTGTTCTACATATACTTCTTCATTTATAAATCCATTTAGAAAAGCACTTTTTACATCCATTTGAAATAAGTTAAAATTCATGTGACATGCAAATGCAAGTAATAGTCTAATGGCTTCTAATCTAGCTACTGGTGCAAAGGTTTCATCAAAATCAATACCTTCTTCTTGATTATATCCTTTTGCAACTAATCTAGCTTTGTTTCTAATTACTATGCCATTTTCATCTAGTTTATTTCTAAATATCCATTTTGATCCTATAACAGAATGATCTTTAGGTCTTTTTACTAATGTCCATACGTTATTCCTAGTAAATTGATTTAGTTCTTCTTGCATTGCTAACATCCAATTAGTATCTTTTTCAGCTTCTTCAATAGATTTAGGTTCAATTTGTGATACAAATGCAAGATGATTACTAATATTTCTCATAGATGATCTAGTTCTTATTCCTTGAGATGGATCACCTATAATCAATTCCTTAGGGTGACTATAAGCATATCTCCAATCCCTAGGAAGATCCATATCATTATGATTAGTGTTAGTATCATCATCCTTAGGTGAATCATTATCTTTAGCGTCTTGCTCATGATCTGAAGATACATCAATATTTAATTTTTCAAGATCTTTCTCAATTATGTTTGTATCTTCTTCATCATCAAACTTTTCGGAACGAGTTGCTAAAGATTCATCAAAGACTACATGAATGGATTCTTCAACAACTAAAGTTTTCTTGTTAAATACTCTATATGCCTTACTAGTTATTGAATATCCTAAAATATTCTTCATCAGATTTAGCATCAAATTTGCCTAAATTATTTTTACCATTATTGTGAACAAAGCATTTACAACCAAATGCATGAAAATATTTAATGTTGGGTTTTCTATCATGCCATAATTCATAAGGTGTTTTCTTTAAAATAGGTCTTATTAAAGCTCTATTTAGGATGTAACATGCTGTGTTAATAGCTTCCGCCCAAAAGTATTTCGGGAGTTTACTTTCACATAGCATGGTACGGGCCATGTCTTCTAGAGTTCTATTTTTCCTTTCAACTACTCCATTTTGTTGAGGGGTTCTTGGTGCAGAAAAATTATGATTAATACCATTATCATTGCAAAAACTTTCAAATAAGTGATTTTCAAATTCAGTTCCATGATCACTTCTTAGAGACACTATGGTAGTGTTTTTCTCATTTGTTACTTTCTTGAAGAATTTCATGAATATCGAGAAAGTTTCATCTTTGTGAGCTAAAAATTACCCAAGTGAATCTAGAGTAATCATCTACAATCACAAGACCATATTTCTTTCCTCCTAGACTTGTAGTTCTAGTTGGTCCAAAAAGGTCCATGTGAAGTAGCTCTAATGGCCTAGAAGTTGAAACAACATTTTTAGATTTAAAAGAACTTCTCGTTTGTTTTCCAAACTGACATGCATCACATATTTTGTTGTTTTCAAAATCTATTTTAGGTAGCCCTTTAACTAAGTCCATTTTAATTAGTTTTGAAATTGGGTGTGTGCTTGCGTGACCTAATCTTCGATGTCACAACCAACCAATCTCATTCATATTAGCATTATTAGCAACTAAGCAATGATTATTAGTAGACAAATTGTCTAAGTTAATCAAGTATACATTGCCATTTCTATTTCCAATAAAAACAATGCTATTATCAATGGGATTAGCTACTGTGCATATAAAAGATTCAAATGTTACTTTAAAACCTTTGTCACATAATTGGCTTATACTAATTAAGTTATGCTTTAAACCATCAACATAAAGTACATTTTCAATATATGGAGGGAATTATTTGAATGTTACCAAACCCCAAGATTTGGCCTTTGCCATTGTCGCCAAATGTAACAACTCCTCCTTTCTTTTCTTCAAGGGTGATGAATTCTTCTTTGTCACCCGTCATATGTCTTGAGCAGCCACTATCAAGATACCACTTTCTCTTTGATCTCTTGGCCACAAGATATTCCTGCAATGAAATCAAACTTTATGTTTAGGTACCCAAGCTTTCTTGGGTCCTTCATGGTTAGTAGCAACAAATATTGTTCCTTTCGGAACCCATATTTTCTTTCCTTTAATATTTAAGATTTTATTAGGTTTTAGAATTTTACATTCATAAGATTTATGTCCTTTTTGATTACATTTAAAGCATGTAATTACTTTGGCCAGCATGCACAAAAATATTTTTCAGTGATTTTTGTTTTCTTAAAGTGTTATACCCTAATCCGGCTTTGTCAAAAACTGCTTTTTGACTATTTAATAACATGTCCAATTTAGCTGAGCTTAAGGTAAACTTATCAACTATGTTCTTATATTTTTCAACCTCTTTCCTTAGTTTATCATTTTCATTAGAAATTAATTCTTTTTCTTTTACCAAAATTTTATTTTCAGATTTAAGTTTCTTAACATCATTATTAAGGTCTTCCTTTTCTTTAATGAAAGTTAAATTTTTATTTTTCAAAACCTTATATTTCTTTTTCAAAACCTTGAAATCGCCGACAAGTTCATTAAAAGCATCAAATAATTTATCAAATGCAAATTCATCGCAAGGGTTATCGGAACTTACCTCATTGTTGTCGTCCGCCATAAAACATACATTTGCGACTTCCTTTTGTTCTTCTTCTTCGGAAGAAGATTCTTCGCTATCACTCCAAATCGCCACATAAGCCTTCTTTTTCTTTTTGTAGGCTTTCTTCAATTTAGGACATTCATTCCTAAAGTGCCCCGATTTATTACACTCATAGCAAGTCAAGGGGTCTTTCTCTTTTTCTTTGTCCTTGTCCTTGTTCTTGTCCTTTTCTCCTTCCCACTTTGCTCCAAATTTCTTCTTGTGGAAGGGTTTCTTTCTCCTCATAAATCTTTTAAACTTTTTAGCTAAGAGAGCAGTCTCTTCATCATCATCATCATCATCGCTGCTGCTCTCTTCTTCTTTTGCAGCTTTGAGGGCAATCACTTTCTTCTTCTTTGTGTCCTCCTCTACGTGCTGCTTCATTGTCAGCTCATGGGTCATAAGTGATCCTAGAAGCTCCTCTAAGGGTAGAGTGTTGAGGTCCTTCACTTCTTGGATTGCTGTCATTTTTGCTTCCCATGATCTTGGTAGTGACCTAAGAATTTTTTTGAACAAGTTCTGAGTTAGTATATGTCTTACCAAGACTTTTTAAACCATTTACAATATCTGTAAATCTAATATACATGCATGCAATGGTTTCAGATTGTTCCATGCTAAACAACTCATTTTATGAACAAGAATATTAATTTTAGATTCTTTTACTTGGTTGGTACCCTCATGGGTAACCTCTAATCTATCCCAAATCTCCTTTGCAGAATTACATGTGGAGATTCTATTAAATTCATTTGCATCTAAAGAGCAATATAAAACATTCATGGCTTTAGCGTTAAGCTGTGCCATCTTCCTATCATTATCATTCCAGTCCCTTTCGGGCTTAGGAACAATAGTGTCATCAATAACATGTGTGGGTGTACTAGGTCCATTAATTATAACATCCCATAATTCATAATCAGAAGCTTGAATGAATATCCTCATTCTTGCTTTCCAATAAGAATAATTTGAACCATTAAACAGTGGAGGTCTATTCGTAGAATAACCTTCAGCAAATGATCCAACTTGAGTTGTCATTTGGATCTTTAGCTCTTGATCGTGTGATCAAAATCTAATGAGCACTTGCTCTGATACCAATTGTTGGCCCAGATGACAACCCAAGAGGGGGGGGTGAATTGGGTTCTTTAAAAATTTAAACCTTTTTGAGTATTTGTTTGCTTAGTGAGTGAAAGTGAATGCAGATGCTAAAACAAAATACAATCAATAAGATAGAGATAGAGATAGAGATAAAAGAGACACGGCAAACACAAAGATTTTATAGTGGTTCGGTATATCCAACACCTACGTCCACTCCCAAGATTCACTTGGGTCCACACTATAATCTTCCTTGATTACAGCCGAGTTGTTTTACAAGCTCACAACTCAAACTTGTTGTTTTCCCGGGTTCACAACAAACCCAGCCGGTTTTTCGGGCTCACCAGCACAAAAACCCTAACACAAGCTATACTAAGCTTGTACCGAGGTAAGACTACCTCCACTAGTTCAATCCCCCAGATTGAACTAGACACAAATAATAGAAATATTGTTTTTCAATTACACAGCTCCTCAGTGAGCAGATAATCAAATAAAGAACAGAGTTTAGAAAAGCCTGATTTGTAGTTGGTTGGCTTTTGAGCTTTTCTTCTTTTCTTCTTTTCCTCAACTCCTTTGAAGTGTAGAATCGGGCCTCAGCTTGGATTCTTCATGGACAAAATGTTGGAGTTGATTTGAGCTTTTTCTTCCTTTCTTTGAATATTGAAAATCTCTTGAGTTTGCTCTTGAATAGCTCTTGGATTTCTTCTGAAGCTCTCTTGGATTGTTGAACTTGAGCACAGACGAAGCTTCCTTTGATTTCACACTTTTTCTTTCACTCTATTTTGAATCTCGGATTTTTTCAAATGATGCTCTGTTTTTCCGATTTTTTTTCTCTCTTGATGTGAATATCTCTCTATTTGTATATGTTTGATTTGAAACGGCTTCTCTATTTATAGATTCTGCAAAAATATAGCCGTTAGAAACAAAGAAATATAGCCGTTAATGAAAAATCTTACCGTTGGTGCTGAGTTGGCATTCAGAAAAATCACGCCCAGATTTGTTGGAGTCGACTTCAGCTTTGGGCGAGTCGGCTGGAAGACGCGATACCAAAAATAGAAATATTCAGAAAGTTAAAGGGTCGACTCATCGAAAATAAGGTGTCGACTCCTGACAGTCGGGGGTCGACTCATGAAAAGTTAGGGTCGACTCGCGAAGTGCTCAAAAAAATAATTCTCTTGAGTCTGAGCGGAGTCGACTCACACAGTCATGGAGTCGGCTCGACAGAATCGGAGGTCGACTCTTGAAATCACAGGGGTCGACTAGTGAAAATCAGGAATCTCTGTATACTGAGTGGAGTCGACTCTGAAACTCTAGAGTCAGTTCCGGAACGTATCAAAAATCAGAGTAATTTCTGATTGACTTAAAATTCGTTCCAGATTAATTTTAAATCAATTTTTTGACTTGAATACAATAAAATTGTCATTAGGAATCAATTCAAGAAATGTTCCAAAAACTCATTGATTGAAATATAAAGTACAAAAATTTCTTTTTGAAAGCTTAAACATGGAGCTTGAAGTAACTTTCAAATTGATTAAAGTCATACTTAACATACTCATTGATTGTTCTAAATAAATTCATTGCTCATGTAAATAAACTCATTGCATCTTTTAATATACTCATGGCTTTTGGTAATCATCAAAATTAATAAGATTGGGGCAACAATTTCTCAACAATCTCCCCAACATCATTAAAGAAGGAAGCACCGGAATTTGAAACACCCTCGCCACGTCGCCACGTGGTGGGGCTGAAGAAAGGGGCGCATTCCGAAGCACGCCGAACATGCCTCCAAGCTGTGACGAAAGACAAAAGATTTCCTTCTGATCTTGAATCAAGAGCCTTAAATGCAGAAAATCAATCGCAGGTCCTTGAGATATGGGCAGGCCTAGAAAATCCCCTTTCGAAAATGACGCCGACCAATGGCAATCGAATGCTTATCGCGTATGTTAAAAAGACCCGCATTGGAAAAGGCCAACTGGATAAATGCCTTGAGGATAAACAGAGCGTCCTTCAGCAAAGCCGTTTCGTATGCCTCGGTGAAAAACATACCAACCCTTTGCTTCGGACAAACCGAACTATCTAACCTCGGCCCCAGCCGAGGTATTTGAGCCATTTTTAGCCCTTTCGCGCCGAACCATTTCGTGCCTTAGCAAAACGAGTAAGTGTGTGCACACCTAACCTTGGCCCCAACTGAGGCAAAGTCGGAATTGTGTTTCATGGAAAAACCAAATGATTTTATGCATCAGCAAAACCAATCGATCTGGCAGAGTCTTCAATTCGGAACCCCCAAGGGCCATCCGACCTTAAAGCGCATTTCTCTTACGATTCGTTTACCATCGAGGGAACTCCCGGCAAAAGGTCGTTCAGAAAGGCAATGACCAAAGCGATAAGGCAAAGAGAGATCAAAAATTCATTCATTAAATTTCGATCAGATTATAGATTGAAAAAGCTAAAATACATAAGCGATCCTTAAGAATCAGGATCTGGGTCAGTCCCGAGAACCTCTTTGATAACGTCCGAAAGGGCTTGGCTCGCTTCACCCGCTTCAAATGTTGTTGGAAGAGGAATCTCGGGTTCCTCGGCAGCAGACTGAGGACATTCTTCAGAAGCCACGGCCTTATTAGGGCCCAGGATAGCGTCAAGATCGACGTTTGAAATATTCTCATACTCAGCTTCTTCGGCCCCTGGGGTGCAAGCATCAAAATGTTCGGCATCCAAAAAGGATAAATCCAACTCGGGATGTGCTCGAGAGATCTTCGCTCGAGTTTCCTCCTCATCGAACCGAAATGCATCGGCACAAGCCTCTCTACGCTCCTCGAAAAATTAGGCAAAACTCTTGTACTCCTCCACAGCCGAAGCGATTCGGTTGTTGGCTTCAGCTAACTGGCCCCCAAGATCAAAATTCATCTGGCGACTTACGGACAACTCTGCCCTTAGAGCCTTAAATTGCTCCTGCGCCTTAAGCCCAATTCTGCCCATCTGCAAAACATCAGGGCGTTTGAGCCCATGAGCAAAAGAAAAGCACCGAAAGCAAACAAATGGGAAGACACCATACCTCTTCCTCCCGCCGAGCCATTTTATTGCCCAGCTCCTAAACCTTTTCCCAGGCCTTCAATTTGGCCAATTTATTTTGTTGGAGACCCTCCTTGAGGTCATTAATTCAGGACTATTTGTCCCCGATTTTCCACCGAGATTGATCGAGATCATCGGTGAGCCTAGTGATCTGCTCATGTTTCCATTTCAATCGATTCTTCATATTGGCAAATTCCTTATTCAGACCGGCAAGCTGATCCCGCTGCCGCCAGCACTTGTGCTCCTCCTCCTCGAGCCTTCTGCCCCAATTATTTTTCTCCTCAGCATGACTAGCCTTCAGCTGGTCCCATCTTTTTTCAAAATACTACTGCATGGCCTTAACTTCATCGGCATGCTTAGCCTTAATCTAGGATAACTCCAGACAAGCCTTGTCCACTTGTTCACGGAAACCCTGGAGCTCTCTGACTTGAGCCTCAAGCTGAGAGGCCCTCTCGGCTGCAAGTCGGTAAGACTCACTTACCCTCTCAAAGTCCATCTTAGCGGACACCAAGGCCCTGGAAAGCTAGCTGGTTGAATCCACCCTCGCCCGAAGGTCGACCGTCTCCTTCCTGGCCTGACCGCAAGCCCCAGTGGCCAAATTTAAGCACCAATTCAGTGCCCTTGTAATCAAGGCAT